>JAPFBL010001047.1:0-34891 GCA_026182355.1 Hermatobates lingyangjiaoensis | reverse complement strand
TGTTTCCTGTGAATTTTGCTTTTGAAGACAGTCAAATGAGCATTGCTTGTTACCACGCTACGGTCCAGAATCTTTGATGGATCAAGTTGATATTTTACACGAAAATGGGCCCCATAAAGACGAAGATCCCTATTGTTTGGGAAGAATTATGCATGATAGGAAAGTCATTTTTTTTGCCAAAAACCGTTTTTTAGAAAAAATTTATTTCTCCTAAACTGATAACCCTAGAATTTGAAATTTTGACATTATCTTTGAGGTTACAAATGGAACAAATGAAAAATATATACAGAATTTTATAACAACAGGAAATATATTTTTTTTTAATAAAATGGAAAAATTTTGACTTATAATCCAATCTCAAACCTTGTGAGAGCAATACAAGTCATACTGTTTGACGGATCGAAATGAAACTATGCATAAGAATAGAACATTATGTGGAGAATGAGTTGAGATATTTTTTTTCAAAATTACATTCGCTAAAGGGGCGTTACATTCTGTTTTCAGAAAATGTTTTTTTGACGCTAAACGGGTTATTAAGAAATAATGAAAAATTGACCACAAATTGAACAAAAAATTAGCAATTCATAAAATAAAGGTCATGAAGTTTCAATTACGGGAAAGAGCAATAACGCTATAAAAACTGTTTGTTTATCCTAAACTAAGTGATCAATCACCTGCTATACTTGTCGAATTTTTTATATTTTTTTACATTGTTTACATTGACTTAGAAATTTTTTTAGTGAATCCACTGAGATAAAGTTGATATTTATAAAAAACAATTTGAATAGTTTATTGACTTATATGAGATGTAAGAGGAATAATATTGTTACATGTAAAAAAATCACCGGCAATAAACATAAATAAATTACCTTTTTCTTCCATGGCATGATGGATTTGTCTCATAAAATGCTTTAATAAATCTATATATTGCACTCTTGAGAAAAACTTAATATCAGTACCAACGAATATTTGTTATTTTCAAAAATTAGAAGGTACCAACTATAAAAGATTTAAATTATATTGAATAGCTGGCTTTCACTTCGATTTTAGTATGTAAACTGGCTAATTACTAGTATATTTTTTCTCAATATACATTCATAGCAAACTTATAACAGAGTACAGAAGGCAGGAAAAGGATAATACTCACTCAGAAAAAATTCGTATATATGTTATTTGACAAAGGGGTAGGAAAATGATCTTATTAAATTCTAAGAAGCCATAAAATTCCCAGTATAATAATTGTATAAAAAACGAAAAATGTGAAAGATAATTCAAAATTGAAATCTTTCGTTTAGAGATTAATAAATGTAATTATCGTACATCTTTAATTATAAATCATCTTAAAACAATATTTTTTCTTCGCTGTTTATGATGTTTTTCAGAGAAAAAATGGGTATTTTCCTGTTTTAAATTTGAAAATTTTACTTTAATATTCAATGTAGAAGGATGTCAAGTAAACGATGTGAGAAATCCACTGGCTATTTGAACAAGAGCCATGTTCTCTTGTAGGAGAATATTTCGTATCAAGAAATGTTCACTTTGGTTTTTCAAAAATGTTATTACTGCTGTAGTTATACTAATGAAATTATTTGCATCAGCTGTGTGATGTACAAAAATAAGGTTATATATAGATATGTCCTTCAATCACTATCTTTACTACCTCAGGAATGAAAGGCTAATAATTATATCCCATTTAGATGTTTACGTTATGCTTAAATGAGACGTTATGTATTATATACTCAAGAAATTTGATATTAAGTTACTTATAGTAAAGTTGAGTGTAGGCCAGATTTTATTTTAATATTTAAAGCATAAATGATTTAATATTAACTTTAAATGTGATATTTAATTTATTAAGTAACTAGCAAATGTACCCGTCTTTGACGGAATCAAAAATTCTATTATACTTGGTATTCCAACATATCAATTATAGTATTATACTAATACTATAATTAGAAATTATAGAATAGTAGAAAACACCATTATTAGTACAGTGTTAAACAAATGCCTCTGTATACACTACATTAGCTGTCTGTCCTTCAGGTTCATGGAAGAACAATCAGTTGAAACCTCTGACTATTGAGCAAGTAAACTACAGTTGACCATGTGAGAAAAACTTGGTTTCGGTAACTTGAATTCCTGCGTTAGATAAAGTCTCCCTTTGCGACTTAGTTAACGTCATTGCGAAATAGACTCTGAGGGGACCTTGCAATCATTTGAATGGAAACAGACAGTGGTTCGGAAGACTCCCCAATACCACATCCAGTCATTATGTCCGCCTCTATGGCATATCTGTGTAGAGCACGAACTCAGAGTCGTGTCCCGTTGCACAGTTTTGGGTCACTCATGTTTCGTAACATGAAATTTGTTACTGCTATAAATTGCAGCATCATTGGTGCTCCTACTTTAAGTTTTTACTCATGAGCAGGCAGTCCAGGAGAAATAAATTCAGAGTCAAGAAATTCAATTAGATAATGAACTGCTTCTTCATCACTAATCCAATCTCTTTACTGACTTGTAAGTTCTTTCCTCGGCTTCATATAGCGTAAGAACTTGTTTGTTGATTTCTCATGCCTGTTCATATTAAGGGCTGAGAATTGCTCGTTTACAAAACATTTATTCTCAATAGATAGTACATCCTTAACTCTGTGAAATACCATTTCAATGATGTCAAATACGCAATATATTCATGAGCTCAATTGAAATTAAAATCAACTAACAATACCTACTTGCCACACCTGTGTATTTTCAAAACAAACTTGTCTGTGAAGTTAGGAAAATACAGCTAAAAGCCCCATAACTTCGCTTCTGTACTGAATTAATAATCTATTTAGAGCCCATATTTTAAGTTAGGCACACACAAATCCAGTGTCAATGTTTCAGCTCACTATGTCTTATGGTGGCTGAGTTTACTTGTGACAAACATTTTTGCGTTAAACGTCCATAACTTCACTTCTACGTTGAATTTCCAATCAATTCATAGCCTATATTTTAAGTTAGACCTACATAAATATACTGTAAAAGTTTCAGCTTTATATGTCTTATGGTAGCTGAGTTTACCTGTGACAAAGTTTTGCGGACAAACCGACAAACCGACAAACCGACAAACCGACAAACCGACAAACCGACAAACCGACAAACCGACAAACCGACAAACCGACAGAAATTTTTCTAAGGGTGGATTCGGTTTCTCCAATGTATGAAACGTAAAGAAAACTTGAAATGAGTCAGTTCTAAGCAATGTACAGACAAAATCATTATTTTATTTATAAAGATAACGGCACTTGCTCGAAAAAAGTCGAATGAATAAAGTTCATAGGACTATTTTACACTATGACAAATATTGTAGGTCCCGTTTAGAAGGCTTTATTAACAGCTAAGGAGTGGGGATCACTGGTGGGCTAATAGTTTGCGCGCCTTGCCGCAGAAAGAAAAACCCGGGTTCAATTCTAGCAATTGAAATTATTATATCTTTTCATGCACTTAAAAAATCTTCACAGATGCCTTGAGCTTCGTTGAAAACTAAGACTTTAGGGGTCGAATACACTAATCTTCACGTGTTTGATCAATGATCACCATGACATTTCAAAGTCCATAACAACACTCAATCCTGCTAGACCTGCTACTCCTATAACACTGTTTGACTCAGCACCTATAACCTAACTTCTAGCTGCTTTCAATTCTGGCATAACTCTGGTATTAGTTAAACGGGAGAAACTATGACGAGAACTCTAAAAAAGACTCATACTTTCCTTGAATGTCTCGATACTATAGTCCTTAACTCCACATGCAATGACAAATCTGAAATGAAAACTCATATACCACTCCTACATTCTACAGTAACTCCTACCCGGACTATTCAAATTCAGAAAATCTAACACACCCGGCTCTCAGATTCACGCCTCCCCCCTGACACATCAACTGGTTTCGGAATGAGAAGTGGGGGAAGTCCCTGCTAATACGCGACGCGCCTTAATAAGAAACATCAATTGCATAGGAAACAGCCAGATATAACAAAGAAAATTATTGATGCTATTACCTTCTTGTATTTCTAATTATTCTTTCTCGTCAGTTGAATAAATAACTAGCAAACCTACCTGTCTTTCACGGAATCAAAATTTTGATTCTACTTCCTACTCCAAAATATAATTAGAAATTATAGAATAGTAAAAAATCTGGAGTGGCCTACACTCAACTTTACTATCAAATTTCTTGAGTATATAACACATAACGTCTCATTTAAGCATAACGTAAACATCTAAATGGGATATGATTATTAGTCTTTCATTCCTGAGGTAGTGGAGATAGTGATTGAAAGACATATCAATATAAGCTTATTTTTGTACATCACACAGCTGATGCATATAATTTCATTAGTATAACTACAAGAAATAACATTTTTGAAAAAATAAGTGTACATTTCTTGATACGAAATATTCTCCCAAAACAGAACATGGCTTTTGTTCAAATAGCCAGTGCATTTCTTACATCGTTTCCTTGACATCCTTCTACATTGAATATTAAAGTAAAATTTTCAAATTTTAAAACAGGAAAATACCCCTTTTTTCTCTGAAAGTCATCATAAACAGCGAAGAAAATGTTGTTTTAAGGTGATTTGTAATTAAAGATGTACGATAATTAGTACATAGTTTTCAAACTTTGACTAAATATTCATACATAAACTGTTAGGCGTGCGAGACAAGAAGGTTGCAGTATTCTGTCATACTATTCTTACTTTGACTAAATATTTATACATAAAGTGTACGACAAGCGAGAGATCAGTGTTTTCGTATTCTGTCACAGTTTTCAATCTTTGACGAAATATTTATACATAAAGTGTAGGGCGAGCGAGACAACAAAGTTACCATATTCTGTCATAGTTTTCAAACTTTCACTAAATATTTATACATAAAGTGTTAGGCATGCGAGACAACAAGGTTGCTGTATTCTGTCATACTATTCTTACTTTGACTAAATATTTATACATAAAGTGTAGGGCGAGCGAGACATCAGTTTTTTCGTATTCTGTCATAGTTTTCAATCTTTGACGAAATATTTATACATAAAGTGTTAGGCATGCAAGACAACAAGGTTGCTGTATTCTGTCATACTATTCTTACTTTGACTAAATATTTATACATAAAGTGTAGGGCGAGCGAGACATCAGTGTTTTCGTATTCTGTCATAGTTTTCAAACATTGACTAAATATTTATACATAAAGTGTTAGGCGTGCGAGACAACAAGGTTGCTGTATTCTGTCATACTATTCTTACTTTGACTAAATATTTATACATAAAGTGTAGGGCGAGCGAGACATCAGTGTTTTCGTATTCTGTCATAGTTTTCAATCTTTGACGAAATATTTATACATAAAGTGTAGCGCGAGCGAGACAACAAAGTTACCATATTCTGTCATAGTTTTCATACTTTGACTAAATATTTATACATAAGGTGTAGGGCGAGTGAGACAACAATGTTGCTGTATTCTCTCATAGTTTTCAATCAGTGACGAAATATTTATACATAAAGTGTAGGGCGAGCGAGACAACAAAGTTACCATATTCTGTCATAGTTTTCAAATTTTTACTAAATATTTGTACCTAAAGTGTTAGACATGCGAGACAACAAGGTTGCTGTATTCTGTCATACTATTCTTACTTTGACTAAATATTTATACATAAAGTGTAGGGGGAGCGAGACATCAGTATTTTCGTATTCTGTCATAGTTTTCAATCATGACGAAATATTTATACATAAAGTGTAGGGCGAGAGAGACAACAAAGTTACCATATTCTCTCATAGTTTTCAAACTTTGACTAAATATTTATACATAAAGTGTAGGGCGATCAAGAGAACAGTGTTTTCGTATTCTGTCACAGTTTTCAAACTTTGACTAAATATTTATGCATAAAGTGTTAGGCGTGCGAGACAAGAAGGTTGCTGTATTCTGTCATACTATTCTTACTTTGACTAATATATATACATAAAGTGTAGGGCGAGCGAGACACTGTTTTCAGACAGTGTTTTCGTATTCTGTCATAGTTTTCAAACTTTGACTAAATATTTATACATAAAGTGTAGGGCGAGCGAGACAACAAAGTTACCATATTCTGTCATAGTTTTCAAACTTTGACTAAATATTTATACATAAAGTGTAGGGCGAGCCAGACATCAGTGTTTTCGAATTCTGTCATAGTTTTCAATCTTTGACGAAATATTTATACATAAAGTGTTAGGCGTGCGTGACAAGAAGGTTGCTGTATTTTTTCATACTATTCTTACTTTACTAAATATGTATACATAAAGTGTTGTGCTCGCGGGACAACAAAGTTACCATATTCTGTCATAGTTTTCTAACTTCGACGAAATATTTATACATAAAGTGATAGGCGTGCGAGACAAGAAGGTTGCAGTATTCTGTCATACTATTCTTACTTTACTAAATATTTTTACATAAAGTGTTAAACATGCGAGACAACAAGGTTGCTGTATTCTGTTATACTATTCTTACTTTACTAAATATGTATACATAAAGTGTTGGGCTCGCGGGACAACAATGTTACCATATTCTGTCATAGTTTTCTAACTTTGACTAAATATTTATACATAAAATGTTAGCATGCGAGACAACAAGGTTGCAGTATTCTGTCATACTCTTCTTACTTTGACTAAATATTTATACATAAAGTGTAGGGCGAGCGAGACATCAGTGTTTTCGTATTCTGTCATAGTTTTCAATCTTTGGCGAAATATTTATACATAAATTGTTAGGCGTGCGAGACAAGAAGGTTGCTGTATTCTGTCATACTATTCTTACTTTACTAAATATGTATACATAAAGTGTTGGGATCGCGGGACAACAAAGCTACCATAATCTGTCATAGTTTTCTGACTTTGACGAAATATTTATATATAAAGTGTTAGGCATGCGAGACAAGAAGGTTGCTGTATTCTGTCATACTATTCTTACTTTACTAAATATGTATACATAAAGTGTTGGGCTCGCGGGACAACAAAGTTACCATATTCTGTCATACTATTCTTATTTCGACTAAATATTTATACGTAAAGTGTTAGGCGTGCGAGACAAGAAGGTTGCTGTATTCTGTCATACTATTCTTACTTTGACTAAATATTTATACATAAAGTGTAGGGCGAGAGAGACATCAGTGTTTTCGTATTCTGTCATAGTTTTCAATCTTTGACGAAATATTTATACAAGAATTGTTAGGCATGTGAGACAACAAGGTTGCTGTATTCTGTCATACTATTCTTATTTTGACTAAATATTTATACATAAAGTGTTAGGCATGCGAGACAACAAGGTTGCTGTATTCTGTCAAATTATTTTTACTTTGACTAAATATTTATACATAAAGTGTAGGGCGAGCGAGACATCAGTGTTTTCGTATTCTGTCATAGTTTTCAAACTTTGACTAAATATTTATACATAAAATGTTAGGCATGCGAGACAACAAGGTTGCAGTATTCTGTTATACTCTTCTTACTTTACTAAATATTTATACATAAAGTGTAGAGCGAGCGAGACATCAGTGTTTTCGTATTCTGTCATAGTTTTCAATCTTTGACGAAATATTTATACATAAAGTGTTAGGCATGCGAGACAACAAGGTTGCTGTATTCTGTCATACTATTCCTATTTTGACTAAATATTTATACAAAAAGTGTTAAGCATGCGAGACAACAAGGTTGCTGTATTCTGTTATACTATTCTTACTTTACTAAATATATATACATAAAGTGTTGGGCTCGCGGGACAACAAAGATACCATATTCTGTCATAGTTTTCAAACTTTGACTAAATATTTTACATAAAGTGTTCGGCATGCGAGAGAACAAGGTTGTTGTATTCTGTTATACTATTCTTACATTACTAAATATGTATACATAAAGTGTCGGGCTCGCAGGACAACAAAGTTACCATATTCTGTCATAGATTTCAAACTTTTACAAAATATTTATACATTAAAATGTTAGGCATGCGAGACAACTAGGTTGCAGTATTCTGTCATACTATTCTTACTTTACTAAATATTTATACATAAAGTGTAGGTCGAGCGAGACATCAGTGTTTTCGTATTCTTTCATAGTTTTCAATCTTTGGCGAATGATTTATACATAAATTGTTAGGCGTGCGAGACAAGAACGTTGCTGAATTCTGCCATACTATTCTTACTTTACTAAATATGTTTACTTAATGTGTTGGGCTCGCGGGACAACAAAGTTACCATATTCTGTCATACTATTCTTATTTCGACTAAATATTTATACGTAAAGTGTTAGGCGTGTGAGACAACAAGGTTGCTGTATTCTGTCATACTATTCTTATTTCGACTAAATATTTATACATAAATATTATGTATTGGAGACAACAATGTTCCCGTATTCTGTCATAGTTTTCGAACTTTGACGAAATATTTATACATAAAGTGTTAGGCGTGTGAGACAACAAGGTTGCTGTATTCTGTCATACTATTCTTATTTCGACTAAATATTTATACATAAATTGTTAGGCGTGCGAGACAAGTAGGTTGCTGTATTCTGTTATAGTATTCTTACTTTGACTAAATATTTATACATAAAGTGTAGAGCGAGCGAGACATCAGTGTTTTCGTATTCTGTCATAGTTTTGAATCTTTGACGAAATATTTATACATAAAGTGTTAGGCATGCGAGAGAACAAGGTTGCTGTATTCTGTCATACTATTCTTACTTTACTAAATATGTATACATAAAGTGTTGGGCTTGCGAGACAAGAAAGCTACCATATTCTGTCATAGTTTTCTAACTTTGACGAAATATTTATACCTAAAGTGTTAGGCGTGCGAGACAAGAAGGTTGCAGTATTCTGTCATACTATTCTTACTTTACTAAATATTTTTACATAAAGTGTTAGGCATGCGAGACAACAAGTTTGCTGTATTCTGTTATACTATTCTTACTTTACTAAATATGTATACATAAAGTGTTGGGCTCGCGGGACAACAAAGTTACCATATTCTGTCATAGTTTTCTAACTTTGACTAAATATTTATACATAAAATGTTAGGCATGCGAGACAACAAGGTTGCAGTATTCTGTTATACTCTTCTTACTTTACTAAATATTTATACATAAAGTGTAGGGCGAGCGAGACATCAGTGTTTTCGTATTCCTTCATAGTTTTCAATCTTTGGCGAAATATTTATACATAAATTGTTAGGCGTGCGAGATAACAAGGTTGCTGTATTCTGTCATACTATTCTTACTTTACTAAATATGTATACATAAAGTGTTGGGCTCGCGGGAAAACAAAGTTACCATATTCTGTCATACTATTCTTATTTCGAGTAAATATTTATACGTAAAGTGTTAGGCGTGCAAGACAAGAAGGTTGCTGTATTCTGTCATACTATTCTTACTTTGACTAAATATTTATACATAAAGTGTAGGGCGAGCGAGACATCAGTGTTTTCGTATTCTGTCATAGTTTTCAAACTTTGACTAAATATTTATACATAAAGTGTTAGGCGTGCGAGACAAGAAGGTTGCTGTATTCTGTTATACTATTCTTAATTTGATTAAATATTTATACATAAAGTGTAGAGCGAGCGAGACATCAGTGTTTTCGTATTCTGTCATAGTTTTCAATCTTTGACGAAATATTTATACATAAAGTGTTAGCCATGCGAGACAAAAAGGTTGCTGTATTCTGTCATACTATTCCTATTTTGACTAAATATTTATACATAATGTGTTAAGCATGCGAGACAACAAGGTTGCTGTATTCTGTCATACTATTCTTACTTTGACTAAATATTTATACATAAAGTGTAGGGTGAGCGAGACATCAGTGTTTTCGTATTCTGTCATAGTTTTCAAACTTTGACTAAATATTTATACATAAAGTGTAGGGCGAGCGAGATATCAGTGTTTTCGTATTCTATCATAGTTTACAATCTTTGACGAAATATTTATACATCAAGTGTAGGGCGAGCGAGACAAGAAAGTTACCATATTCTGTCATAGTTTTCAAACTTTGACTAAATATTTATACATAATGTGTAGGGCGAGCGAGACAACAAAGATACCATATTCTGTCATAGTTTTCAAACTTTGAATAAATATTTATACATAAAGTGTAGGGCGAGCGAGACAACAAAGATACCATATTCTGTCATAGTTTTCATACTTTGACTAAATATTTATACATAAAGTGTTAGGCGTGCGAGACGACAAAGTTACCATATTCTGTCATAGTTTTCTAACTTTGACTAAATATTTATACATGAAGTGTTAGGCGTGCGTGACAAGAAGGTTGCGGTATTCTGTCATACTATTCTTACTTTACTAAATATGTATACATAAAGTGTAGGGCGAGCGAGACAACAAAGTTACCATATTCTGTCATAGTTTTCAAACTTTGACTAAATATTTATACATATAGTGTTAGGCATGCGAGACAACAAGGTTGCCTTATTCTGTTATACTATTCTTACTTTACTAAATATGTATACATAAAGTGTTGGGCTCGCGGGACAACAAAGTTACCATATTCTGTCATACTATTCTTATTTCGAGTAAATATTTATACGTAAAGTGTAGTGCGAGCGAGACATCAGTGTTTTCGTATTCTGTCATAGTTTTCAATCTTTGACGAAATATTTATACATAAAGTGTTAGGCGAACGAGACAACAAGGTTGCTTTATTCTGTCATACTATTCTTACTTTGACTAAATATTTATACATAAAGTGTAGGGCGAGCGAGACATCAGTTTTTCGTATTCTGTCATAGTTTCCAATCTTTGACTAAATATTTATACATATAGTGTTAGGCATGCGAGGCTACAAGGTTGCTGTATTCTGTCATACTATTCTTACTTTGACTAAATATTTATACATAAAGTGTAGGGCGAGCGAGACATCAGTGTTTCGTATTCTGTCATAGTTTTCAATCTTTGACGAAATATTTATACATAAAGTGTAGGGCGAGCGAGACCTCAAAGTTACCATATTCTTTCATTGTTTTCAAACTTTGACTAAATATTTATACATAAAGTGTAGGGCGAGCGAGACATCCGTGTTTTCGTATTCCTTCATAGTTTTCAATCTTTGATGAAATATTTATGCATAATGTGTTAGGCATGCGGGACAACAAGGTTGCTGTATTCTGTCATATTATTCTTACTTTGACTAAATATTTATACATAAAGTGTAGGGCGAGAGAGACATCAGTTTTTTGTATTCTGTCTTAGTTTTCAATCTTTGACGAAATATTTATACATAAAGTGTTAGGCATGCGAGACAACAAGGTTGCTGTATTCTGTCATACTGATCTTACTTTGACTATATATTTATACATAAAGTGTAGGGCGAGGAGACATCAGTTTTTTCGTATTCTGTCTTAGTTTTCAATCTTTGACGAAATATTTATAGATAAAGTGTTAGGCATGCGAGACAACAAGGTTGCTGTATTCTGTCATACTATTCTTACTTTGACTAAATATTTATACATAAAGTGTAAGGCATGCGAGACAACAAGGTTGCTGTATTCTGTCATACTATTCTTACTTTGACTAAATATTTATACATAATGTGTTAAGCATGCGAGACAACAAGGTTGCTGTATTCTGTCATACTATTCTTACTTTACTAAATATTTATACATAATGTGTAGGGTGAGCGAGTCATCAGTGTTTTCTCATTCTGTCATAGTTTTCAATCTTTGACGAAATATTTATACATAAAGTGTTAGGCGTGCGAGACAAGAAGGTTGCTGTATTCTGTCATACTATTCTTACTTTGACTAAATATTTAGGCATAAATTGTAGGGCAAGCGAGACATCAGTGTTTTCGTATTCTGTCGTAGTTTCAATCTTTGACGAAATATTTATACATAAAGTGTTAGGCGTGCGAGACAAGAAGGTTGCTGTATTCTGTCATACTATTCTTACTTTGACTAAATATTTAGGCATAAAGTGTACTGCGAGCGAGACATCAGTGTTTTCGTATTCTGTCATAGTTTTCAATATTTGACGAAATATTTATACATAAAATGTTAGGCGTGCGAGACAAGAAGGTTGCAGTATTCTGTCATACAATTCTTACTTTGACTAAATATTTATACATAAAGTGTTGGGCTCGCGGGACAACAAAGCTACCATATTCTGTCATACTATTTTTATTTCGACTAAATATTTAGACATAAAGTGTTGGGCGTGCGAGACAAGAAGGTTGCAGTATTCTGTCATAATATTCATACATTGACGAAATATTTATACATAAAGTGTTGGGCTCGCGGAACAAGAAAGCTAGCATATTCTGTCATACTATTCTTATTTCGACTAAATATTTAGACATAATGTGTTAGTCGTGTGGGGCATGGAAGTTTCCGTATTCTGTCGTAGTTTTCAAAGTTTGACGAAATATTTATACATAAAGTTTTTGTCGCGCGAGACAAGAAGTTTGCTGTATTCTGTCATACTATTCTTACTTTGACTAAATATTTAGGCATAAAGTGTAGGGCGAGCGAGACATCAGTGTTCCCGTATTCTGTCATAGTTTTCAATCTTTGAGGAAATATTTATACATAAAGTGTTAGGCGAAGGGGACAACAATGTAGCAATATTGTGTCATTGTTCTCGAACTTAGACGAAATATTTATACATAAAGTGTTCGGCGTGCGAGACAACAAGGTTGCAGTATTCTGTCATACTATTCTTACTTTACTAAATATTTATACATAAAGTGTTTTTTCGGTCGAGACAAGAAGGTTGCAGTATTCTGTCATAGTATTCTAACTTTACTAAATATGTATACATAAAGTGTTGGCCTTCCGAGACAGCAATGTTACTTTATTCTGTCATAGTTTTATTAGAACTACCGTCCCTCTCTGATATTAACTAAGGTAGGTTCCCCCCGTGGTTGTTGGTAGAGCTACCCCACATCATGTGTTGTGTATTAGCATCACATCCCACGTTTAGGGGGTAGCCTTCTTTTTTACAGAATTCATATAATCTTACCAGTTCCTCTGTAGGGGGAAGCTGTACATCATCAATAGGTAGATACAGAGATGCCACCACCATTTTATACTTTATTTTATCTAGCTTATATTGGAGGAATGCCACCGTCAGGTCTCGGGATCCTAGCTGAACCAGGTGGGTCACTCCAAGATCCCTAGAGCCTAATAGGCAGCATCTGGGTGTTCTTTCGCCTTGTGTCTGACCCAGAACTACCGCTCCTGACTCCTTGAGCCTCCTAATTTTATCCCTGTAAACATATGGCTCTTGAATTATCACTATATAGCTTTTACTACCACAAAGCCAGTTTACAAGCTCCGCAGTAGCCGCCTTACTGTGATGTAGATTAATTTGACTTACCTGCATCGGATGAGGCACTCAAAGGTAGAAGAGATCCTGGGGGTAAGCCTGGTTAACTTGAACTTTCCCCTGATCCCAGGTGAGCCTGTCCGGACGTTCAGCCCCTGTGGGCCCTACCCAGTCTTGTGACCTTGATGGTCGAAATCCTGTAGTAGAGCTCCCAGTCCACATCGTCCGGAAGCTTGACCGCCGTAGGATCAATAAGGAAAGTAGCTCTGAACCTTCCTTGGATTTTGTTTTCTATTTTGAGACTTAAGACTCCCCAGAAACTCGACTACATTCGGAGCCCTCTCGGCACGGATGACAAAGCCTATCCTTTCTCTCCACAATGCCTCCGATGCCGGGACGACCTCCAACTCAAGTTCCCTTGGTGGAGTCCATTGTAACATCCAGGACTTTGTTACCTCATCGGAACAAATGATGAGGAACCAGCCCTGGTCTACTAACCCTGATCTCCGGATGTGTGGCTCTTGCCCTATAGTCGCCCCTCCTGCGGCTACAGTGGCTCCGAACCACATGATCCCCCAATGTTTCCCTTCATGCCATGGCCTCATCTTTGGTGACCGACAAAGAGGATCGGTATGCCTGACAATGACCTGAATCCTTTTTAACAGCTGCACTGTAACTTGGGCGCGGCTGATCGCTTTCTTGCCTCATTTTCATACTTGCAGGAGTAGTTTCTCTTGGAGCTTCCATGGTACTCCTACCTCTCTTACTCCTGACTTCTTCTACTGCGGTCCCTTCTTCGTCACAGGAAGTCGTATTTATATTATGATATTACAAATATATTATTATTTCAAGTGTATTGTCTCGTATATTATACACTGTCATGATATAAAACATGTCTAAAAGATATCATATTAGAAATATATGTCCTTATTCCACGGGTATAGTCTCATGTAACAACTGTCGAGGTAATTTATATTCATATTATGTCCTTATATATTTATACTTATTTAAGGTCTATATTCTCATGTACTATACACTATAGAGGATTAAACATTTATATTAAAAATATATATCCTTATTTCCGGTGTATTTCTTCATGTAAAATAAATCGTCTACGGTATAATGCGTGTTTATATTATTCTATTATATATTTAAATATATATTCTTATTTCACGTGTATTGTCTGATTTATTGTAGACTATTGAGGTAAGAAACACGTTTAAACTAAATGATATTAGAAATATATACCTTATTCCAGGTGTATTATCTCATGATCATAAGCTATCAAGGTAAAAGAGGTTTTTATATTATATTATTATATATATATATATACCGATAATTCAGGAGTATTGTCTCATGTATTATACACTATAGATGTATGAAAGATCTGTAAATTATCATATTAAAAATATATATTACTATTCCTGGTGTATTGTCTAATGTAACATAATATGTTGGCGTATAAAACGTGTTTACATTACGTGATTATATATAAATAAATAAATATATATATATATATATCCTTATTTCAGGTGCGCTGCCTCGTGTATTATACACTAAATGATGTATTATATATCTACAAGCAAGCACAGTAAAAATTATGTCCATATTCTAAATGTTTGGTCTTCTGGGACATAAACTATCTAGGTAAAACGTGTTTTTATTATAATATTATGTATATATAGACTCATATTTCTGGTGTATTATGTCATGACTTATACACATAATTTGTAAGAAAGAGAAATGTGATAAAATATTCATTATAACAGTATTCAAGTGTTTATTACAGGAGAGTGAGGTTTTAATAAAATAATTTAAAAATATTTCTTTTTTTGTTATTTCTGGATGTTGCTTTAGAATAAATAACATCTTATTATTAATATTAATTTTCAACTTGTTTCAGAAATGGCGTAGATATGTGATATGATTAAAGGCTGATAGTAATTAGTCGAGTTCGTTTCATTTATTGAACATATTCCATAGATGGGTTAATAGTTGGATATGATTGAAAACTGGTAGTAAGTTGACAACTTATTCAAATTTTTTTATTTTTTTAAATTATTTTTATTTATTTGATAAATTATCAAGGTTTAAACGTATTTATATTATGATATTTCAAATATATTTTTATTTCAGGTGTATTGTCTCCTGGATTATACACTATCGAGGTATAAAACATGTCTAGAGGATGTCATAATAGAAATATATATATCGTTATTCCAAGGGTAGAGTCTCAAATAACATCTGTCGAGGTAAAAATATGTTTATTTTATGTCCTTATATATAACTGACGTTTTTATATTATATTATTATATATATATAACCATATTTCAGTTGTATTTTCTCATGTATTATACACTATAGATGTATGAAAGATGTGTAAATTATGATATTAAAAATATATATTCCTATTCCTGGTGTATTGTGTAATGTAATATAATGTGTTAGATTATAAAAATTGTTTATATTACATTATTTCATATTTATATATATATCCTTATTTCAGGTGCATTGCCTCGAGTGTTATACACTAAAAGATGTATTATACATCTATATGCAAGCATTGTAAAAATTATGTCATTATTCTAATTGTTTGGTCTCCTGGAACATAAACTATCTAGGTAAAAAAAGAGTTTTTATTATAATATTATGTATATATATATATATCCATATTTCTGGTGTATTATCTTATGTCTTATACACATAATTTGTAAGAAAATAAATGTGATAAAATATTCATTTACACAGTATTCATGTGAATATAATAGGAGAGTGAGGTTTTGATAAAATAATTTTGAAACATTTATATTTTTGTTAATTTTTTATGTTGCTTTAGAATAATTAATATATTATGACTAATATTATTTTTCAACTTGTATCTTGAATGGGGTAGATATGTGATATGATTAATGACTCATAGTAATTAGTCGAGTTCGTTTTATTTATTGAACTTATTCCATAGATGGGTTAATAGTTTGATATGATTGAAAACTGGTAGTAAGTTGCCAACTTATTAAAATTTTTTATTCTTTTGAATTATATTTTAATATGTGTAAAATTATCAGGGTTTATACGTATTTATATTATGATATTAGAAAAATATTCTTATTTCAGGTGTATTGTCTCGTGTATTATACACTATCGAGGTATAAAACATGTCTAGAGGATGTCATAATAGAAATATATATCGTTATTCCAAGGGTAGAGTCTCAAATAACAACTGTCGAGGTGTAAGTATGTTTATATTATGTCCTTATATATAACTGACGTTTTTATATTATATTATTATATATATACCCATAATTCAGTTGTATTGTCTCATGTATTATATACTATAGATGTATGAAAGATGTGTAAATTATCATATTAAAAATATATATTCCTATTCCTGGTGTATTGTCTAATGTAACATAATGTTTTGGCGTTTAAAAAATGTTTATATTTCTATATTTTATATTTATATATATATCCTTATTTCAGGTGCATTGCCTCGAGTATTATACACTAAAAGATATATTATACATCTATATGCAAGCACAGTAAAAATAATGTCCATATTCTTATTGTTTTGTCTCCTGGGACATAAACTATCTAGGTAAAAAGGTGTTTTTATTATAATATTATGTATATTTATACCGATGTTTCTGGTGTATTATCTCATGTCTTATATACATAATTTGTAAGAAAGATAAATGTGAAAAAATATTGATTATAACAGTATTCATGTGAATATAATAGGAGAGTGAGGTTTTGATAAAATAATTTTAAAACATTTATATTTTTGGTTATTTTTTGATGATGCTTTAGAATAAATAGTATCTTACTATTAATATTAATTTTCACTTGTTTCATAAATGGCGTAGATAAGTGATATGATTAAAGACTGATAGTAATTAGTCGAGTTCGTTTTATTTATTGAACTTATTCCATAGATGGGTTAATAGTTTGATATGATTGAAAACTGGTAGTAAGTTGCCAACTTATTAAAATTTTTTATTCTTTTGAATTATATTTTAATATGTGTAAAATTATCAGGGTTTATACGTATTTATATTATGATATTAGAAAAATATTCTTATTTCAGGTGTATTGTCTCGTGTATTATACACTATCGAAATAAAACATGTCTAGATGATATCATAATAGAAATATATATCCTTATTCCAAGGGTATAGTCTCAAATAATAATTGTCGAGGTCTAAATATGTTTATATTATGTCCTTATATATAAGTGACGTTTTTATATTATTTTTATTTTATATATATAACCATAATTCAGTTGTATTGTCTAATGTATTATATACTATAGATGTATGAAAGATGTGAGAATTATCATATTAAAAATATATATTCCTATTCCTGGTGAATTGTCTAATGTAACATAATCTGTTGGCGTATAAAAAGTGTTTATATTACATTATTTTACATTTATATATATATATATCCTTATTTGAGGTGCATTGCCTCGTGTATTGTACACTAAAAGATATATTATACATCTACATTCGAGCACTTTAAAACTATATATTCATAGTCTAATTGTTTGGTCTCATGTGACATAAACTATCTAGGTAAAAAACGTGTTTTTATTAGAATATTATGTATACATATATCCATATTTCTGGTGTTTTATCTCATGTCTTATAGACATAATTTGTAAGAAAGATAAATGTGATATAATATTCATTTACACAGTATTCATGTGAAAATAATAGAAGGGTGAGGTTTTGATAAAATAATTTTAAAACATTTATATTTTTGTTAATTTTTTGATGTTGCTTTAGAATAAATAATATCTTATTATTAATATTAATTTTCAACTTGTTTCAGAAATGGGGTAGATATGTGATATGATTAAAGACTGATAGTAATTAGTCGAGTTCGTTTTATTTATTGAACATATTCCATAGATGGGTTAATAGTTTGATATGATTGAAAACTGGTAGTAAGTTGACAACTTATTCAAATTAATTTTTTTTTTTTAATTATATTTATTTATTTGATTAATTATCAAAGTTTAAACCTATTTATATTATGATATTACAAATATATTCTTATTTCAGGTATATTGTCTCATGTATTATACACTATCGAGGTATAAAACATGTCTAGAGGATATCATAATAGAAATATATATCCTTATTCCACGGGTATAGTCTCAAATAACAACTGTCGAGGTAAAAATATGTTTATATTATGTCCTTATATATAACTGACGTTTTTATATTATATTATTATATATATACCATAATTCAGTTGTATTGTCTAATGTATTATATACTATAGATGTATGAAAGATGTGTAAATTATCATATTAAAAACATATATTCCTTGTCCTGGAGTATTGTCTAATGTAACATAATCTGTTGGCGTTTAAAGAGTTTTATATTACATTATTTTATATTTATATATATATATATATATATATCCTTATTTCAGGTGCATTGCCTCGAGTATTATACACTTAAAGATGTATTATACATCTATATGCAAGCACAGTAAAAATTATGTCCATATTCTAATTGTTTGGTCTCCTGGGACATAAACTATCTAGGTAAAAAGGTGTTTTTATTATAATATTATGTATATTTATACCGATGTTTCTGGTGTATTATCTCATGTCTTATATACATAATTTGTAAGAAAGATAAATGTGAAAAAATATTGATTTACGCAGTATTCGTGTGAATATAATAGGAGAGTGAGGTTTTGATAAAATAATTTTAAAACATTTATTATTTGTTAATTTGTTGATGTTGCTTTAGAATAAATAATATCTTATTATTAATATTAATTTTCAACTTGTTTCAGAAATGGCGTAGATATGTGATATGATTAAAGGCTGATAGTAATTAGTCGAGTTCGTTTTATTTATTGAACATATTCCATAGATGGGTTAATAGTTGGATATGATTGAAAACTGGTAGTAAGTTGACAACTTATTCAAATTTTTTTATTTTTTAAATTATATTTATTTATTTGATAAATTATCAAGGTTTAAAAGTATTTATATTATGATATTTTTAATATATCCTTATTTCAGGTGTATTGTCTCTTGTATTATACACTATCGAGGTATAAAACATGTCTAGAGGGTGTCATAATAGAAATATATATCTTTATTCCAAGGGTATAGTCTCAAACAACAACTGTCGTGGTATAAATATGTTTATATTATGTCCTCATATATTTAACTGACGTTTTTATATTATAATATTATATATATACTCATAATTCAGTTGTATTGTCTCATGTATTATACACTATAGATGTATGAAAGATGAGTGAATTATCATATTAAAAATATATATTCCTATTCCTGGTGTATTGTCTAATGTAACATAATGTAACATAATAATAAAAAGTGTTTATATTACATTATTTTATATTTATATATATATATATCCTTTGTTTAGGTGCATTGCCTCGTGTATTATACACTAAAAAATGTATTATACATCTATATGCAAGCACAGTATTAATTATGTCCATATTCTAATTGTTTGGTCTCCTGGGACATAAACTATCTAGGTAAAAAACGTGTTTTTATTACAATAATATGTATATATATACCCATATTTCTGGTGTATTATTTCAAGTCTTATACACATAATTTATAAGAAAGATAAATGTGATATAATATTCATTATAACAGTATTCATGTGAATATAATTGGATAGTGAGGTTTTAATAAAATAATAATAAAAAAAAATAAAACATTTATGTTTTTGTTAATTTTTTGTTGCTTTAGAATAAATAATATCTTATTATTAATATTAATTTACAACTTGTTCAGAAATGGGTTAGATATGTGATATGATTAATGACTGATAGTAATTAGTCGAGTTCGTTTTATTTATTGAACTTATTCCATAGATGGGTTAATAGTTGGATATGATTGAAGACTGGTAGTAAGTTGACAACTTATTCAAATTTTTTTATTCATTTAAATTATATTTATATATTTGATAAATTATCAAGGTTTAAACGTATTTATATTATGATATTACAAATATATTCTTATTTCAGGTATATTGTCTCATGTATTATACACTATCAAGGTATAAAACATGTGTAGAGGATATCATAATAGAAATATATATCCTTATTTCACGGGTATAGTCTCAAATAACAACTGTCGAGGTAAAAATCTGTTTATATTATGTCCTTATATATAACTGACTTTTTATATTATATTGTTGTATATATATAACTATAATTCAGTTGTATTGACTCATGTATTTTATACTATACTCGTAGATGTATGAAAGATGTGTAATTATCATATTAAAAATATATATTCCTATTCCTGGTGAATTGTCTAATGTAACATAATGTGTTGGCGTATAAAAAGTGTTTATATTACATTATTTTATATTTATATATATATCCTTATTTCAGGTGCATTGCCTCGTGTATTATACACTAAAAGATATATTATACATCTATATGGAAGCACAGTAAAAATTATGTCCATATTCTAATTGTTTGGTCTCCTGGGACATAAACTATCTAGGTAAAAAGGTGTTTTTATTATAATATTATGTATATTTATACCGATGTTTCTGGTGTATTATCTCATGTCTTATACACATAATTTGTAAGAAAGATAAATGTGATAAAATATTCATTTACGCAGTATTCATGTGAATAAAATAGGATAGTGAGGTTTTGATAAAATAATTTTAAAACTTTCATATTTTTCTTATTTTTTTTTATACTCCTCCAGAATTAATAATATCTTATTATTAATATTAATTATAATATTAATTAATATTAATACACTATAACGTGTAGGGCGAGCGAGACATCAGTGTTTTCGTATTCTGTCATAGTTTTCAATCTTTGACGAAATATTTATACATAAAGTGTTAGGCATGCGAGACAACAAGGTTGCTGTATTCTGTCATACTATTCTTACTTTGACTAAATATCTATACATAATGTGTTAGGCATGCCAGACATCAAGGTTGCTGTATTCTGTCATACTATTCTTACTTTGACTAAATATTTATACGTAAAGTGTAGGGCGAGCGAGTCATCAGTGTTTTCGTATTCTGTCATAGTTTTCAAACTTTGACTAAATATTTATACATAAAGTGTTAGGCGTGCGAGACAAGAAGGTTGCAGTATTCTGTCATACTATTCTTACTTTGACTAAATATTTATACATAAAGTGTAGGGCGAGCGAGACATCAGTGTTTTCGTATTCTGTCATAGTTATCAATTTTTGATGAAATATTTATACATAAAGTGTAGGGCGAGCGAGACAACAAAGTTACCATATTCTGTCATAGTTTTCAAACTTTCACTAAATATTAATACATAAATTGTTAGGCATGCGAGACAACAAGGTTGCTGTATTCTGTCATACTATTCTTACTTTAACCAAATATTTATACATAAAGTGTAGGGCGAGCGAGACATCAGGGTTTTCGCATTCTGTCATAGTTTTCTATCTTTGACGAAATATTTATACATAAAGTGTAGGGCGAGCGAGACAACAAAGTTACCATATTCTGTCATAGTTTTCAAACTTTGACTAAATATTTATACATAAAGTGTAGGACGATCAAGACATCAGTGTTTTCGTATTCTGTCACAGTTTTCAAACTTTGACTAAATATTTATACATAAAGTGTTAGGCGTGGGAGACAAGAAGGTTGCTGTATTCTGTCATACTATTCTTACTTTACTAAATGTTTATATATAAAGTGTTGGGCTTGCGAGACCACAAAGTTACCATATTCTGTCATAGTTTTCAATCTTTGACGAAATATTTATACATAAAGTGTTAGGCATGCGAGACAACAAGGTTGCTGTATTCTGTCATAGTTTTCAAACTTTGACTAAATATTTATACATAAAGTGTAGGGCGAGCGAGACAACAAAGTTACCATATTCTGTCATAGTTTTTAAACTTTGACTAAATATATATACATAAAGTGTAGGGCGAGCGAGACATCAGTGTTTTCGTATTCTGTCATAGTTTTCAATCTTTGACGAAATATTTATACATAAAGTGTAGGGTGAGCGAGACAACAAAGTTACCATATTCTGTCATAGTTTTCAAACTTTCACTAAATATTTATACATAAATTGTTAGGCATGCGAGACAACAAGGTTGCTGTATTCTGTCATACTATTCTAAGTTTGACTAAATATGTATACATAAAGTGTAGGGCGAGCGAGACATCAGTGTTTTCGTATTCTGTCATAGTTTTCAATCTTTGACTAAATATTTATACATAAAGTGTTAGGCGTGCGAGACAAGAAGGTTGCAGTATTCTGTCATATTATTCTTACTTTGACTAAATATTTATACATAAAGTGTAGGGCGAGCGAGACATCAGTGTTTTCGTATTCTGTCATAGTTTTCAATCTTTGATGAAATATTTATACATAAAGTGTAGGGCGAACGAGACAACAAAGTTACCATATTCTGTCATAGTTTTCAAACTTTGACTAAATATTTATACATAATGTGTAGGGCGGCGAGACAACAATGATACCATATTCTGTCATAGTTTTCAAACTTTGACTAAATATTTAGACATAAAGTGTAGGGCGAGCGAGACAACAAGGTTGCTGTATTCTGTCATAGTTTTCAATCTTTGACGAAATATTTATACATAAAGTGTAGGGCTTGCGAGACAACGAAGTTAATATATTCTGTCATAGTTTTCAAACTTTGACTAAATATTTATACATAAAGTGTTAGGCATGCGAGACAACAAGGTTGCTGTATTCTGTCATACTATTCTTACTTTGACTAAATATTTATACTTAAAGTGGAGGCCGAGCGAGACTTCAGTGTTTTCGTATTGTGTCATAGTTTTCAAACTTTGACTAAATATTCATACATAAAGTGTTAGGCGTGCGAGACAAGAAGGTTGCAGTATTCTGTCATACTATTCTTACTTTCACTAAATATTTATACATAAAGTGTACGACCAGCGAGAGATCAGTGTTTTCGTATTCTGTCACAGTTTTCAATCTTTGACGAAATATTTACACATAAAGTGTAGGGCGAGCGAGAAACAAAGTTACCATATTCTGTCATAGTTTTCATACTTTGACTAAATATTTTTACATAATGTGTAGGGCGAGAGAGACAACAAAGTTACTAAATTCTATCATAGTTTTCAATCTTTGACGAAATATTTATACATAAAGTGTACGACCAGCGAGAGATCAGTGATTTCGTATTCTGTCACAGTTTTCAATCTTTGACGAAATATTTATACATAAAGTGTAGGGCGAGCGAGACAACAAAGTTACCATATTCTGTCATAGTTTTCAAACTTTCACTAAATATTTATACATAAAGTGTTAGGCATGCGAGACAACAAGGTTGCTGTATTCTGTCATACTATTCTTACTTTGACTAAATATTTATACATAAAGTGTAGGGCGAGCGAGACATCAGTGTTTTCGTATTCTGTCATAGTTTTCAATCTTTGACGAAATATTTATACATAAAGTGTTAGGCATGCGAGACAACAAGGTTGCTGTATTCTGTCATACTATTCTTACTTTGACTAAATATTTATACATAAAGTGTAGGGCGAGCGAGGCATCAAAGTTTTCGTATTCTGTCATAGTTTTCAAACTTTGACTAAATATTTATACATAAAGTGTTAGGCGTGCAAGACAACAAGGTTGCTGTATTCTGTCATACTATTCTTACTTTGACTAAATATTTATACATAAAGTGTAGGGCGAGCGAGACATCAGTGTTTTCGCATTCTGTCATAGTTTTCTATCTTTGACGAAATATTTATACATAAAGTGTAGGGCGAGCGAGAAAACAAAGTTACCATATTCTGTCATAGTTTTCAAACTTTGACTAAATATTTATACATAAAGTGTAGGGCGATCAAGACATCAGTGTTTTCGTATTCTGTCATAGTTTTTAATTTTTGACGAAATATTTATACATAAAGTGTTAGGCATGCGAGACAACAAGGTTGCTGTATTCTGTCATACTATTCTTACTTTGACTAAATATCTATACATAATGTGTTAGGCATGCGAGACATCAAGGTTGCTGTATTCTGTCATACTATTCTTACTTTGACTAAATATTTATACATAAAGTGTAGGGCGAGCGAGAGATCAGTGTTTTGGTATTCTGTCACAGTTTTCAATCTTTGACGAAATATTTATACATAAAGTGTAGGGCGAGCGAGACAACAAAGTTACCATATTCCTTCATAGTTTTCATACTTTGACTGAATATTTTTATACATAATGTGTAGGGCGAGCGAGACAACAAAGTTACTAAATTCTGTCATAGTTTTCAATCTTTGACGAAATATTTATACATAAAGTGTAGGGCGAGCGAGACAACAAAGTTACCATATTCTGTCATACTCGTAGTTTTCAAACTTTCACTAAATATTTATACATAAATTGTTAGGCATGCGAGACAACAAGGTTGCTGTATTCTGTCATACTATTCTTAGTTTGACTAAATATTTATACATAAAGTGTAGGGCAAGCGAGACATTCGTAGCGAGAGAAAGTGTTTTCGTATTCTGTCATAGTTTTCAAAAACTTTTTTGTATCGCTCGCCCTACACATTATGTATAAATATTTAGTCAAAGTTAGAAAACTATGACAGAATATGGTAGCTTTCTTGTCTCGCAAGCACAACACTTTATGTATACATATTTAGTAAACTAAGAATAGTATGAAGAAATACAGCAACCTTCTTGTCTAGCACGCCTAACACTTTATGTATAAATATTTAGTTAAAGTATGAATAGTATGACATATACAGCAACCTCTTGTCTCGCACGCCTAACACTTTATGTATAAATACTTAGTCAAAGTTTGAAAACTATGACAGGATATGGTATTTTTGTTGTCTCGTTCGCCCTACACATTATGTATAAATATTTAGTCAAAGTTTGAAAACTATGACAGAATATGGTAACTATGTTGTCTCGCTCGCCCTACACTTTATGTATAAATATTTCATCAAAGATTGAAAACTATGACAGAATACGAAAACACTGATGTCTCGCTCGCCCTACACTTCATGTATAAATATTTAGTCAAAGTAAGAATAGTATGACAGAATACTGCAACCTTCTTGTATCACACGCCTAACACTTTATGTATAAATATTTAGTCAAAGTTTGAAAACTATGACAGAATACGAAAACACTGATGACTCGCTCGCCCTACACTTTATGTATAAATATTTAGTCAAAGTAAGAATAGTATGGCAGAATACAGCAACCTTGATGTCTCGCATGTCTAACACATTATGTATAAATATTTAGTCAAAGTAAGAATAGTATGAAAGAATACAGCAACCTTCTTGTCTACCACGCCTAACACTTTATGTATAAATATTTAGTTAACGTAAGAATAATATGACAGAATACAGCAACCTTGTTGTCTCGCATGCCTAACACATTATGTATAAATATTTCGTCAAAGATTGAAAACTATGAAGGAATATGAAAACACTGATGTCTCGCTCGCCCTACACTTCATGTAAAAATATTTAGTCAAAGTTTGAAAACAATGACAGAATATGGTAACTTTGAGGTCTCGCTCGCCCTACACTTTATGTATAAATATTTCGTCAATGCTTTAAAACGATGACAGAATATGGTAACTTTTCTTGTCTCGCAAGCCCAACACTTTATATGTAAATATTTAGTAAAGTAAGACTAGTATGACAGAATACAGCAACCTTCTTGTATCGCACGCCTAACACTTTATGTATAAATATTTAGTCAAAGTTTGAAAACTATGACAGGATATGGTATCTTTGTTGTCTCGCTCGCCCTACACATTATGTATAAATATTTAGTCAAAGTTTGAAAACTTTGACAGAATATGGTAACTTTGTTGTCTCGTTCGCCCTACACTTTATGTATAAATATTTAGTCGAAATAAGAATAGTATGACAGAATACTGCAACCTTCTTGTCTCACACGCCTAACAATTTATGTATAAATATTTCGCCAAAGATTGAAAACTATGACAGAACACGAAAACACTGAAGTCTCGCTCGCCCTACACTTTATGTATAAATATTTAGTCAATGTTTGAAAACTATGACAGGATATGGTATCATTGTTTCTAGCTCGCCCTACACATTATGTATAAATATTTAGTCAAAGTTTGAAAACTATGACAGAATATGGTAACTTTGTTGTCTCGCTCGCCCTACACTTTATGAATAAATATTTCGTCAAAGATTGAAAACTATGACAGAATACGAAAACACTGATGTCTCGCTCGCCCTACACATTATGTATAAATACTTAGTCAAAGTAAGAATAGTATGACAGAATACCGCAACCTTCTTGTCTCGCACGCCTAACACTTTATGTATAAATATTTAGTCAAAGTTTGAAAACTATGACAGAATACGAAAACACTGATGTCTCGCTCGCCCTACACTTTATGTATACATATTTAGTAAAGTAAGAATAGTATGACAGAATACTGCAACCTTGTTGTCTCGCATGCCTAACATTTTATGTATAAATATTTAGTCAAAGTTAGAAAACTATGACAGGATATGGTAACTTTGTTGTCACGCGAGCCAAACAGTTTATGTATACAAATTTAGTAAAGTAATAATAGTATAACAGAATACAGCAACCTTGTTGTCTCGCATGCATAACACTTTATGTAAAAATATTTAGTAAAGTAAGAATAGTATGACAGAATACTGCAACCTTCTTGTCTCGCACGCCTAACACTTTATGTATAAATATTTCGTCAAAGATTGAAAACTATGACAGAATACGAAAACACTGATGTATGGCTCGCCCTACACTTTATGTATCAATATTTAGTCAAAGCTTCAAAACTATGACAGAATATGGTAACCTTGTTGTCTTGCTCGCCCTACACTTTATGCATAAATATTTAGTCAAAGTTTGAAAACTATGACAGAATTTGGTAACTTTGATGTCTCGCTCGCCGTACACTTTATGATAAATTTTCGTCAAAGATTGAAAACTATGACAGAATACGAAAACACTGATGTCTCGTCGCCCTACACTTTATGTATAAATATTTAGTCAAAGTAAGAATAGTATGATAGAATACTGCAACCTTCTTGTCTCGCACGCCTAACACTTTATGTATAAATATTTAGTCAAAGTTTGAAAAGTTGACAGAATACGAAAACACTGTGTCTCGCTTCCCTACATTTTTAATATAAATATTTAGTCAAAGTAAGAATAGTATGACAGAATACAGCAACCTTGTTGTCTCGCATGCTTAACACTTTATGTATAAATATTTAGCCAAATAAGAATAGTATGACAGAATACAGCAACCTTGTTGTCTCGCTGCCGAACACTTTATGTATAAATATTTCGTCAAAGATTGAAAACTATGACAGAAAACGAAAACACTGATGTCTCGCTCGCCCTACACTATATGTATAAATATTTAGTCAAAGTAAGAATAGTATGACAGAATACAGCAACCTTCTTGTCTCGCACGCCTAACACTTTACGTATAAATATTTAGTCGAAATAAGAATAGTATGACGAATGTGGTAACTTTGTTGTCCCGCGAGCCCAACACATTTGTATACATATTTAGTAAAGTAAGAATAGTATGAAAAAAATACAGCAACCTTGTTGTCTCGCACGCCTAACACTTTATATATAAAATTTCGTCAAAGTCAGAAAACTATGACAGAATTGGTAGCTTTGTTGTCCACGAGCCTAGCACATTATGTATACATATTTAGTAAAGTAAGAAGAGTATGACAGAATACAGCAACCTTTGTCTTGCACGCCTAGCAATTTATGTATAAATATTTCGCCAAAGATTGAAAACTATGACAGAATACGAAACACTGATGTCTCGCTCGCCCTACACTTTATGTATAAATATTTAGTCAAACTAAGAATAGTATGACAGAATACAGCAACCTTGTTGCCTCGCATGCGTAACACTTTATGTATAAATATTTAGTCAAAGTTTGAAAACTATGACAGGATATGGTATCTTTGTTGTCTCGCTCGCCCTACACATTATGTATAAATATTTAGTCAAAGTTTGAAAACTATGACAGAATATGGTAACTTTGTTGTCTCGCTCGCCCTACACATTATGTATAAATATTTAATAAAGTAAGAATAGTATGACAGAATACTGCAACCTTATTGTCTCGCACGCCTAACAATTTATGTATAAATATTTCGCCAAAGATTGAAAACTATGACAGAATACGAAAACACTGATGTCTCGCTCGCCCTATACTTTATGTATACATATTTAGTAAAGTAAGAATAGTATGAAAGAATACAGCAACCTTCTTGTCTCGCACGCCTAACACTTTATGTATAAATATTTAGTCAAAGTTTGAAATCTATGACAGGATATGGTATCTTTGTTGTCTCGCTCGCCCTACACATTATGTATAAAAATTTAGACAAAGTTTGAAAACTATGACAGAATATGGTAACTTTGTTGTCTCGCTCGCCCTACACTTTATGTATAAATATTTCGTCAAAGATTGAAAACTATGACAGAATACGAAAACAATGATGTCTCGCTCGCCCTACACATTATGTATAAATATTTAGTCAAAGTAAGAATAGTAAGAGAGAATACTGCAACCTTCTTGTCTCGCACGCCAAACACTTTATGTATAAATATTTAGTCAAAGTTTGAAAACTATGACAGAATACGAAAACACTGATGTCTCGCTCGCCCTACACTTTATATATAAATATTTAGTCAAAGTAAGAATAGTATGACAGAATACAGCAACCTTCTTGTCTCGCACGCCTAACACTTTATGTATAAATATTTAGTCAAAGTTTGAAAAGTATGACAGAATACGAAAACACTGATGTCTCGCTCTCCCTACATTTATATATAAATACTTAGTCAAAGTAAGAATAGTATAACAGAATATAGCAACCTTGTTGTCTAGCATGCTTAACACTTTATGTATAAATATTTAGCCAAAATAAGAATAGTATGACAGAATACAGCAACCTTGTTGTCTCGCATGCCGAACACTTTATGTATAAATATTTCGTCAAAGATTGAAAACTATGACAGAAAACGAAAACACTGATGTCTCGCTCGCCCTACACTATATGTATAAATATTTAGTCAAAGTAAGAATAGTATGACAGAATACAGCAACCTTCTTGTCTCGCACGCCTAACACTTTACGTATAAATATTTAGTCGAAATAAGAATAGTATGACAGAATGTGGTAACTTTGTTGTCCCGCGAGCCCAACACATTATGTATACATATTTAGTAAAGTAAGAATAGTATGAAAAAATACAGCAACCTTGTTGTCTCGCACGCCTAACACTTTATATATAAATATTTCGTCAAAGTCAGAAAACTATGACAGAATATGGTAGCTTTGTTGTCCCGCAAGCTCAACACTTTATGTATACATATTTAGTAAAGTAAGACTAGTATGACAGAATACAGCAACCTCCTTGTCTCACACGCCTAACAATTTATGTATAAATATTTCGCCAAAGATTGAAAACTATGACAGAATACGAAACACTGATGTCTCGCTCGCCCTACACTTTATGTATAAAAATTTAGTCAAAGTAAGAAAACTATGATAGAATATGGTAACATTGTTATCCCGCGAGCCCAACACTTTATGTATACATATTTAGTAAAGTAATAATAGTATAACATAATACAGCAACCTTGTTGTCTCGCATGCCTTACACATTATGTAAAAATATTTAATAAAGTAAGAATAGTATGAAAAAATACAGCAACCTTGTTGCTTCGAATGCCTAACACTTTATGTATAAATATTTTCGTCAAAGATTGAAGACAATGACAGAATATGGTAACTTTGTTGTCTCGCAAGCCCAACACTTTATATATCAACATTTAGTAAAGTAAGAATAGTATGACAGAATACAGCAACCTTTTTGTCTCGCACGCCTAACAATTTATGTATAAATATTTCGTCAAAGATTGAAAACTATGACAGAACACGAAAACACTGAAGTCTCGCTCGCCCTACACTTTATGTATAAATATTTAGTCAAAGTTTGAAAACTATGACAGGATATGGTATCATTGTTTCTAGCTCGCCCTACACATTATGTATAAATATTTAGTCAAAGTTTGAAAATTATGACAGAATATGGTAACTTTGTTGTCTCGCTCGCCCTACACTTTATGAATAAATATTTCGTCAAGATTGAAAACTATGACAGAATACGAAAACACTGATGTCTCGCTCGCCCTACAATTATGTATAAATACTTAGTCAAAGTAAGAATAGTATGACAGAATACCGCAACTTCTTGTCTCGCACGCCTAACACTTTATGTATAAATATTTAGTCAAAGTTTGAAAACTATGACAGAATACGAAAACACTGATGTCTCGCTCGCCCTACACTTTATGTATACATATTTAGTAAAGTAAGAATAGTATGACAGAATACGCAAACCTTGTTGTCTCGCATGCTTAACATTTTATGTATAAATATTTAGTCAAAGTTAGAAAACTATGACAGGATATGGTAACTTTGTTGTCACGCGAGCCAAACAGTTTATGTATACAAATTTAGTAAAGTAATAACAGTATAACAGAATACAGCAACCTTGTTGTCTCGCATGCCTAACACTTTATGTAAAAATATTTAGTAAAGTAAGAATAGTATGACAGAATACTGCAACCTTCTTGTCTCGCACGCCTAACACTTTATGTATAAATATTTCGTCAAAGATTGAAAACTATGACAGAATACAAAAACACTGATGTATGGCTCGCCCTACACTTTATGTATCAATATTTAGTCAAAGTTTCAAAACTATGACAGAATATGGTAACCTTGTTGTCTTGCTCGCCCTACACTTTATGCATAAATATTTAGTCAAAGTTTGAAAACTATGACAGAATTTGGTAACTTTGATGTCTCGCTCGCCGTACACTTTATGTATAAATATTTCGTCAAAGATTGAAAACTATGACAGAATACGAAAACACTGATGTCTCGCTCGCCCTACACTTTATGTATAAATATTTAGTCAAAGTAAGAATAGTATGATAGAATACTGCAACCTTCTTGTCTCGCACGCCTAACACTTTATGTATAAATATTTAGTCAAAGTTTGAAAAGTATGACAGAATACGAAAACACTGATGTCTCGCTCTCCCTACATTTATATATAAATATTTAGTCAAAGTAAGAATAGTATGACAGAATACAGCAACCTTGTTGTCTCGCATGCTTAACACTTTATGTATAAATATTTAGCCAAAATAAGAATAGTATGACAGAATACAGCAACCTTGTTGTCTCGCATGCCGAACACTTTATGTATAAATATTTCGTCGAAATATGATTAGTATGACAGAATATGGTAACTTTGTTGTCCCGCGAGCCCAACACATTATGTATACATATTTAGTAAAGTAAGAATAGTATGAAAAAATACAGCAACCTTGTTGTCTCGCACGCCTAACACTTTATATATAAATATTTCGTCAAAGTCAGAAAACTATGACAGAATATGGTAGCTTTGTTGTCCCACGAGCCTAGCACATTATGTATACATATTTAGTAAAGTAAGAAGAGTATGACAGAATACAGCAACCTCCTTGTCTTGCACGCCTAACAATTTATGTATAAATATTTCGCCAAAGATTGAAAACTATGACAGAATACGAAACACTGATGTCTCGCTCGCCCTACACTTTATGTATAAATATTTAGTCAAACTAAGAATAGTATGACAGAATACAGCAACCTTGTTGCCTCGCATGCTTAACACTTTATGTATAAATATTTAGTCAAAGTTTGAAAACTATGACAGGATATGGTATCTTTGTTGTCTCGCTCGCCCTACACATTATGTATAAATATTTAGTCAAAGTTTGAAAACTATGACAGAATATGGTAACTTTGTTGTCTCGCTCGCCCTACACATTATGTATAAATATTTAATAAAGTAAGAATAGTATGACAGAATACTGCAACCTTATTGTCTCGCACGCCTAACAATTTATGTATAATATTTCGCCAAAGATTGAAAACTATGACAGAATACGAAAACACTGATGTCTCGCTCGCCCTATACTTTTTATAAATTTAGTAAAGTAAGAATAGTATGAAAGAATACAGCAACCTTCTTGTCTCGCACGCCTAACACTTTATGTATAAATATTTAGTCAAAGTTTGAAAACTATGACAGGATATGGTATCTTTGTTGTCTCGCTCGCCCTACACATTATGTATAAATATTTAGTCAAAGTTTGAAAACTATGACAGAATATGGTAACTTTGTTGTCTCGCTCGCCCTACACTTTCTGTATAAATATTTCGTCAAAGATTGAAAACTATGACAGAATACGAAAACACTGATGTCTCGCTTGCCCTACATTATATGTATAAATATTTAGTCAAAGTAAGAATAGTATGACAGAATACAGCAACCTTCTTGTCTCGAACGCCTAACACTTTACGTATAAATATTTAGTCGAAATAAGAATAGTATGACAGAATATGGTAACTTTGTTGTCCCGCAAGGCCAACACATTATGTATACATATTTACTAAAGTAATAATAGTATGAAAAAATACAGCAACCTTGTTGTCTCGCACGCCTAACACATTATATATAAATATTTCGTGAAAGTCAGAAAACTATGACAGAATATGGTAGCTTTGTTATCCCGCGAGCCCAACACTTTATGTATACATATATAGTAAAGTAAGAATAGTATGACAGAATACTGCAACCTTCTTGTCTCGCACGCCTAACAATTTATGTATAAATATTTCGCCAAAGATTGAAAACTATGACAGAATACGAAAACACTGATGTCTCGCTCGCCCTACACTTTATGTCTACATATTTAGTAAAGTAAGAATAGTATGACAGAATACTGCAACCTTGTTTTCTCACATGCCTAACATTTTATGTATAAATATTTAGTCAAACTTAGAGAACTATGACAGAATATGGTAACTTTGTTGTCCCTCGAGCCCAACACTTTATGTATACATATTTAGTAAAGTAAGAATAGTATAACAGAATACAGCAACCTTGATGTCTCGCATGCCTAACACGTTATGTAAAAATATTTAGTAAAGTAAGAATACTATGACAGAATACTGCAACCTTCTTCTCTCGCGCGCCTAACACTTTATGTATAAATATTTCGTCAAAGATTGAAAACTATGACAGAATATGGTAACTTTGTTGTCTCGCTCGCCCTACACTTTATGTATAAATATTTCGTCAAAGATAGAAAACTATGACAGAATGCGAAAACACTGATGTCTCGCTCGCCCTACACTTTATGTATAAATATTTGGTTAAAGTAAGAATAGTATGACAGAATACAGCAAACTTTATGTTTCCTGCGCTTTACTCTTTATGTATAAACATTTAGCCAAAGTTTGAAAACTATGACAGAATACGAAAACACTGATGTCTCGCATGCCTAACACTTTATGTATAAATATTTCGTCAAAGATTGAAAACTATGACAGAATACGAAAACACTGATGTCTCGCTCGCCCTACACTTTTATGTATAAATATTTGGTTAAAGTAAGAATATTATGACAGAATACAGCAACCTTGTTGTCTCGCATGCCTAACAATTTATGTATAAATATTTAGTGAAAGTTTGAAAACTATATACGCAAACCAAGTATCGTATAAACGAAGTATAAACCAAGTTTCGTATATATATACGAAAACCAAGGAGGATAACGATTGGAGGACTTGATTTGGACTTTGGACTTTGGTCTTTGGACTTGGTTTGGACTTTGGACTTTGGACTTTGGACTTTTTGGACTTTGGACTTTGGACTTTGGACTTTGGACTTGGTTTGGACTTTGGACTCTGGACTTTGGACTTGTGGTTTGGACTTTGGACTTTGGATTTTGTACTTTGGACTTTGGACTTGGTTTGGACTTTGGACTTTGGACTTTGGTCTTGGTTTGGACTTTAGACTTTGGACTTTGGACTTGGTTTGGACTTTGGACTATGGACTTGGTTTGGGGTTTGGACTTTGGACTTTGGACTTTGGACTTTGGAGTTTGGACTTGGTTTGGACTTTGGACTTGGTTTGGACTTTGGACTTCGTTTGGACTTTGGACTTTGGACTTGGTTTGGACTTTGGACTTTGGAGTTTGGACTTGGGTTGGACTTTGGACTTTGGACTTGGTTTGGACTTTGGACTTTGGACTTTGGATTTTGGACTTTGGACTTGGTTTGGACTTTGGACTTTGGACTTGGTTTGGTCTTTGGACTTGGTTTGGACTTTGGACTTTGGATTGGTTTTGACTTTGGTCCAAACCAAGTCCAAAGTCCAAAATAAGTCCAAAGTCCAAAGTCCAAACCAAGTCCAAAGTCCAAAGTCCAAACCAAGTCCAAAGTTCAAAGTCCAAAGTTCAAACCAAGTCCAAAGTCCAACACAGGAAAGAGAAAAACAAATAAAGACACACACAAAAGAGTCACAACGATATTTCGACAGTCTTTTGTGTCTGTCTTTATTTGTTTTTCTCTTTCCTGTGTGATAATCAAAATCCATTAGTTTTTGC
>JAPFBL010001046.1:0-48161 GCA_026182355.1 Hermatobates lingyangjiaoensis | reverse complement strand
TTTGACGAGGACAATTGTTTTGGTTTGAAAGGTCTTAGTCATTTTTCTGAGTTCTTACTGCAGTTTAGATGTTGAAGTATAAATATTAATATGTATTATATATATATTAATATAATAATCAGTGATCAAACCACAATATAAAATGGGAAAAAAAGATATTTCAACCTCAATAAGCGGTCTTCGTCAGAGTCAAAAACCCAACTGAAACATAAGATGCAGAAACATCATGGTGAGGGGTTCAAAGGAATGCGAGGGAAGAATGGTATTTTAAATGGGTGTAAAGTGCATGAAAGGACAATAATCGAGGTCGGGATGTTTGCAAAAACAAAGGAGTGCAGTAAGAAAAAGTAAAATCTATCCTCAAACTGTCAACCCTCAGTTGGGTTTTTGACTCGAGGAAGACCGCTTGTTACGGTTGAAAGATCTGAATTTTTTTTCCCCCATTTCGTTTTGTGGTTTGATCATTGATTGTTATTTGACGTGTTTATGTGAAATCTTGTTATATATTAATATATAAAGGGACTACTTCTACCCGATGACGACGACTGTCGAAATATCGTTGTGAGTCTTTTGTGTGCGTTTTTATTTGTGTTTTCTCTTTCCTGTGTGAACTATATATATAATTATATATATATAGGCAGCAGATCTTCTTTTAAACAAGTATCATTAAAATTAACCGCAGTCTCGGCATTCACGATCTTAAGACTGAGAGATTCGATCCTACGAACTAACCTCCTGCTAACAGGGTTCAACTGGAAAGGAGTTGGCCAAGTGACATGTTAAATTAAAATCGATGACTCATGTTATCTTGCTATAAATAGATTAAAGGATAGTACAGGTTAATATAAAGAGAAGGTTAAAGGTCAATAATGAACAAGAAGCAAGCGGTTAGAATAAAAGAGTTGAAAGTCCAAAAATTCAAGAAAGGCCAAGTGACGTGTTAAATTAAAAATCGATGACTCATGCTTAGTCATTGCTACAAATAGATTAAAAGGATAGTACAGGTTAATATAAAGAGAAGGTCAAAGGTCAATAATGAACAAGAAACAAGCGGTTAGAATAAAAGAGTTGAAAGGTCAACATATAACTGGACTAATAGAGAATAAATAGATTAAGAAAATTAATTAAAATAATAATAATGTTAATAATAATTAATAATAATAATAAAATTATGATTAATAGTAACCTAGAAAAGATATATTAAATAAAGAGTTGAAAGAGAGTAAGATTAATAGGGAAGGTATAGTTAGTTAGAAAAAATATACCTTCCCTATTAATTCTTACTCTCTTTCAACTCTTTATTTAATATATCTTTTCTAGTTTACTATTAATCATAATTATTATTATTATTATTAATTATAATTAACATTATTATTATTATTATTATTAATTTTCTTAATCTATTTATTCTCTATTAGTCGAGTTATACTGTTGACCTTTCAACTCTTTTATTCTAACCGCTTGCTACTTGTTCATTATTGACCTTTAACCTTCTCTTTATATTAACCTGTACTATCCTTTTAATCTATTTATAGCAATGACTAAGCATGAGTCATCGATTTTAATTTAACATGTCACTTGGCCAACTCCTTTTCCAGTTGAACCCTGTTAGCAGGAGGTTAGTTCGTAGGATCGAATCTCTCAGTCTTAAGATCGTGAATGCCGAGACTGCGGTTAATTTTAATGATATAAATATATATATATATATATATATATTGTATTGAACTGAATGCCTTAATTAAACATACCTTTTTTTTGAGCAGTTTCTCATATTTACTTGCTAATTTTAAATCGTCTTGATTTAGCTGGTGGATTATTTGAGCGATACTCTGGTAAGCCATCAATATTTAATGATTAACATAATATGAGAAACTGCTCAAAAAAAAGGTGTTTAATTTAGGCAATTCAGTTCAACACAATATGTATAAAAGGAGGTCTGCTTCCTATTTATACTAATATATATATATATATATATATAACTTTAAATTACACAAAGCACGACACAGAAAAGAGAATAAAAAGAACACTTCAGGATTCGATATTTCGAACTGTTGTTCGTCATCAGGAGTAGACTAGAAGAGAGGACGAAGTGAGAGAGATCTCCCCACGTCGTCCTCCCTTCTAGTCTACTTCTGATGACGAACAACAGTTCGAAATATCGAATTCTGTAAGTGTTCTTTTTATTCTCTTTTCTGTGTCGTGCTTTGTGTAATTTAAAGTTTTATAGTCCTTGTGGACCGTTTCTTATATTTAGTATATATATATATATATATATATATATATTATATATATATAAAGATTTCACATAAACACGTGAAACAACAATCAATGATCAAACCAGAATAAGAAATGGGGAAAACAAGACTAAGATCTTTCAACCGTAACAAGCGGTCTTCGTCAGAGTCAAAAACCCAACTGAGTAGGGTTTTTGACTCTGACGAAGACCGCTTGTTACGGTTGAAAGATCTTAGTCTTGTTTTCCCATTTCTTATTGTGGTTTGATCATATATATATATATATATATTATATATATATATATATATTTATATATAATATATTATATATATATATATATATTATATGTGTATATATATCAATGATCATACCACAATAAGAAATGAGAAAACAAGACTTTCAACCGTAACAAGCGGTCTTCGTCAGAGTCAAAAACCCTACTGAGGAAAGTTGATGATTGGATGTACGTTGGAGGGTTAGTTCAGATAGACCATTTTGTTATCGCAAAAAATTTTACAAACCGTAATAAACTTTATCGAATAATTTGTAATTTCATACAGTAATGCTATTGATAGTTTATATAAACTAAAATTATTACGGTTTAATTAATATTAAATTTTGTTGTCGTAAAATTTGGGTTTTAGAAGGTGGGTTTTACTCAGTTGGGTTTTTGTCTCTGACGAAGACCGCTTGTTACGGTTGAAAGGTCTTAGTCTTGTTTTCCCATTTCTTATTGTGGTTTGATCATTGATTGTTATTTCACGCGTTCATGTGAAATCATTTTTATATATAATATATATATATATATATATATATATGATGGTGATTGTAGCACTGAAATATGTCGAAGAATAAATTCAATGAAAAGAAATATGGAGAGTTAATTCATGAGATAAGAAACCCAGAGGTAAAAAAGAGTTTTAGAAAATTAGAAACATTTTCTAACAAATTAAATAGTGTGAAATCGGACATTCATTTTTTAAACGCATATATATATATATATATTATATATATAACAAACACTTTTTCTTCTTCTCGGAGTTTGGTCAGGGTAAATATATGGAATCACCTTTTTGCCAACGTTTCGTCTTTATCTTAAGACATCTTCAGTCTTAATTTATCCTCAGTCTTAATGATCTTCAGTTATCCTCGTCTTTATTTTAAGACGAAACGTTGGCAAAAAGGTGATTCCATATATTTACCCTGACCAAACTCCGAGAAGAAGAAAAAGTGTTTGTTTATATTTAGTAGTCAAGAAAACAGTACCGTATATATATATATATAAGAAATTATTTATCTTCACTAACTGATGGCAATGACAACAAAACTTAATATTAATTAATCCCTAATAATTTTAGTTTATATAAATTATCAATAGCGTTACTGTGTGAAATTACAAATTATTCGATAAAGTTTATTACGGCTTGTAAAATTTTTTGCGATTACAAAATGGTCTATCTGATACAACCCTCCAACTTACTATACATCCAAACATCAACTTTCTTAAAAATATCAAGCTTGAACTCTGGAGACCTTATGACATCTACCTGTCTAATGTCCCTAGAACCTTAGAACAGATACTGGAGACCATAAAATATGAAGAATCAAAGTTTATGAGTTTGAACAATCAAACACCTAAAAACGATTTTTACATAATAATAACTATTCGAACATACATATTTACTTCTTTAAGAACCGTAAGAGTCAAGCAGTCAAAACATAGAAATCATATAATGAACATACCCAAATGTTTCTTCATTAAACAATATTTTTGGGAAAAATTAATAAATAAAACTGTGGGTTTTTCCGAGTAGAGCTAATAAAATTGAATCTCTAGGTATCTGCCTTGTTTGAAAAGGCAAAAGAAATTTTATTCAAAATATCCATTAAGCATCACAGTTGTACGGCGTTTGAGAAGTTGGACTTCGGTAAGGTAATATGGTTGTAAAGTAGAGACTAAGTCATCATTGTCCACGGTTTCAGAGAATAATAGTCTGGTGAGCTATTCTCATAATATAAAAGAATGGTTTATAGTTTCTTTTGACGAATGAGGCAGAAAATGGTCGTCTTTAGCTTATTTTGTTCTGGTTTATAAAACCCATACATATGAGAAACAAATAAAGATATATATAATTCATAAATTATTTAAACTGAAAATATGCTTAAAAATTCTATAATTTATCTTACAATCAAAGAAATTTTAACTTGTTAAGAAAATATATAAAGGTCAAGTGACTTTATTTTTATTAGGGTTTCTATACGGCAGGGGTTCTCAACCTTTGTTTGCTTGTGGACACCCTAAAAGCTACTTGTGGACCCCCTAAAAGCTATTTGTGGACCCTCACTCCCCCCGGATACTTAAAAAACATAATTATACAAATTTATAAATAAATATTTGTTTTTAGGTAAATGAATATCGTTAATTATGAAATAATTTCATTACATCTACAACGCATGCCGAAATACAAAAATGTTTTTAAAACAATAACAAAATATTTCTTTATTAACATTTTATAAAGAACCCTGAAATAAATTGTAACAGAATCAATTTTAATGTACCATAAAGAGAAGTGCAATAGAAAATTTTAAAACTTTGGAACATTTTAACAAACTAACGAGGATATTAGGCCTTATATTTTAATTATGTGTGAATATTGTACGGCCAAAGCTTACTACGCTTTGGTTTATTTTTGGTTTGCTGATAAATTCATTTAAACTTAACATAGAGCCCTAACCACGTGTCATGGACCTTCAGAAACTACTTTCCTCATGGATCCCCAGTAATCCTCTGTGGACCCCTGGGGGTCCATGTGGACCACGTTGAGAACCACTGATTTAAACTTAACATAGAGCCCTAACCACGTGTCATGGACCTTCAGAATACTACTTTCCTCATGGATCCCCAGTAATCCTCTGTGGACCCCTGGGGGTCCATGTGGACCACGTTGAGAACCACTGCTATACGGCATATAAGTTATTCAGGAAAGATTAAATTATATTTCTTGGATTTTTTTGTTGAATTTTATTAAAAAAACTATTTATTTATGAAATTAACATATACAAGGACAGGTCAAGTTCATTTTCAAGTTTCCTGGTCAAGTTTCAACCCGAAATATTACATTGAAGAATGGTCTATCAAAAGCAAGGCATTAAGTTCGGAGAAAAAGACTCGTCACAAGTGAGTGACTCATAACTTCTAAAAATGAATCATCAAAAGTAAATTGATTCCAAAAGTGACTTCCAAAGCTTATTCAACAAAACAAAATCGTAACTTTCATTAACTACTCAGCAAAAGTGAGACACAAATTCCAAAAAATGACTCATCACAATTCAGTCATGAATTTATGGTAATAAGTCATAAAAAGTGGATTATTAATTACTCAATTAATACAGTCACGAATGCAAAACATTGATGTAAATAACATGGACAATATATTAAGATAAACTGTTAATATAAATCATTAATTACGATTATATAAATAATTTAATGCATTCATTAAATATACTCGTAATACAACTGTTAATCCAATGTATATCAATTAACGCAGATTAGGTTGTAAAAAAAAAAGAAATAAATACGTCTTAATGTCATTAATACAATGTCATTAATTAATTATATTAAATTAATTAATGTAATTAATATAGTCATTAATACTCGTATACACTGGTCTTGATAAGGGATCTGATGAACAGATTTATCCACATCCTACGACGAAAAAAAAAATACTCGTATGCACTTTATGAAATTCATTAACTAGTAATTCCATAAAAATCAACCAGTTATTCCTCAATGGCTTCTTTTTTTTAAATTATATTATCTAAAAACTTCAAAAAATCGTTTAACATTAAAAAAAGTTCAATTTGTTGTTTAATTAAGTACTGAAAAAAAAATCCTATCCAAGAAAAATAAAAAAAAAGAAAACATTTAGACATTTTAATCAAAATTGAGCTGACAAATTTTAATGAAATAAAATATGCATGTGATGTATCCCCCAAAATTAATTTTTTTAGACTTTATATCCAAAAGTAATAGCAATTTTAATCGAAATATTGCTAAGCAATATTAAGCAAATTACAAAACAAATTCATGTGGAGTACTATTCCCCCCCCCCTCCCCCCCAATCAAATAAAATATTGGTAGCAAAAAACTGTTCTGTTTCAGGGCTGGCAAAAACTGAAATATATAATTTGTTGATTATATTTTTTTTTTCACTGTTTCAGATATATTATTCAAACTTTCACATAACCAATACATTACAAAGATTAACCAAGTTTTGAAATTAATTTTAAACATGTCACATAAGAGTTTAAAATGAGTGATTTTAGTTGATACAAAATAAGAAATTTAAAACAGAAAGAAAGATTATGAAACACGAAAACAGCATTATAGATGGCAAACTTAATGTACGCCTTGTAGGGTAAAAAGGTAATGAAATGGTCTCCACATATGAACATTTTAATGATATAAACAAAGCGTTTCGAACACGTAGTGTTCTTCCTCAGGCATTAACTAAAAAATACAATGACACCAGAAAGTTATCTATAGTATACAGTAAATATAGTACAAAATAAAAATAAAATAAAATAAGGAAGAGAATACGAACCTAAGGTTCTTATATGTGGAGACCATTTCATTAGCTTTTTACCCTACAATGAGTAAATACCACATAATAAGTGATTGCGCTACGTTAGAATTAATGTACGCCATAATGAACGTTAAGTTGAATATTCAAGTTATATATAATTGATTATGTCAATCTATATAGTATTGATTTTAATCCTGAAAATAGGCGAATACCTTTAGCCTACTCCTCGACAATATGAAACCTTAAGCATATTGTTGAATTTCTTTGAGAAACAAGAAATTTCCTCTTTACCTATTATATTATCTTTGAAATCCTATATAAGTATCAGGTTCAAACAAGCTTTCCGAGTTATTTTTTTTTTGGATTTTTTTTTAACAAAGCTAAAGCCCAATTCTTTTTCTCTAATTTTACCTCTAAGGGTACTGTTTTTCATAAAGGAGTATGATTAGTCATTCCTTTCTATCTAAAAGAACGGCATTCGTTTGAACCTTTGTACATAACAAGTCTTTTTTTTTTCTTAAAGCTATTTTAACAATAATCTAAGAAAAACACATTGCATAGAGAAAAACATAAAAAAAAATTCGTCTCTTACCAGCACGATAAATTTTTACATTTCCCTCGGTTTGCTTACCACACTTGAATATCACATAAACCTGGTCCATTTTATTTACAATTTTAACAGCATATTATCACTTTTTTGTTTTTGTATAATTCCTTAGCAATTATTCTTTACTTTAAAAAAACTTTAATAATCGGGATACCAACATATTAAAGGGATACATGTTTCAAGTCTTCCAAATCCATTTGTTGTTATATTTTCTAATTAATCCTGCATAAATGGTATGGTGGCAGAGTCCTTATATTTGTTTATTGTATTGTATGGAACACATTCATCTTAATACAAACAAATTAACAACATTAAAAATACAATTAGTTGCGTTAATTCTTCAAGTTAATGTATAGAAAGAAAGCCCCAGTCCAAGGGGTTCTGCAATTTGTGCCGAAGGATGGATGATACAGGGGTTACTGCATTACGAACAAAGCCTCAAGGGTACCAGGCGATCCCCTTTACTCCGGTATAGATGTTCTGCCGGAGCGGACAAAATACTACCGATAGAGCTTTAGGGATATTCCCCTGTATGATACTAAGGAGACAATCCTCTGGAAACAAAGAGGGTCCAAAAGCGTTAACTAGTGGGAGCCGACCTTCCACAAGTGCACCTAAGGACCCGAAATAAACTGTCCTGAAGAAGGAGAAAGGAAGTCACTTTCACCCAAAACGTAGGGAGCCTACGTTTATAGTTTGTGCAGATTCTGCAAAGAAAAGGATTCTGCAAACACAATTACACCAGCTGGTTGACTGTCAGGCAACTTTGTTGCACAGAGATAGGTGCTTCGAGGCACTCAACAAAACCATAGAAAAACTTTTACCGCTGGAACCAGCAAAAGTGCTGATCCTATTGGATCCGTTGAAGCTAACTTCTTTAGTACAGAAGAGGAGAAGTACAATAGTTTTTTTAAGATTAAATGCTATTGTCACCCTCAGGGTTGAAATATTGTGTCTTGGACCATCAGAATTATTTTATATAATACTAATATCAGCTGGTATCAGTAATAAAACGATAATGTTAGGGCTGATGGAGAATGGACATCTTCACCCCTATACTACGTATATATACTACTATACTCGTATATAGTAATATAGTATATATAGTATTACTATTACTATATTACTATGCTATACTATATAGTAATATAGTATTACTATATAGTAATTCTATAAAACAAAAAAAAATGATTTTTGAAAAAAATTTAGTTTTATTTCTGGATAAATCTAATCCGATGTATTTTAATCATAAATAGTAAAATAACTCTATTCTCGTTTGTATCAACTGAATTGTAATTAGCTTATGGAAAAAAACCAATAGCAGATCTAAACAATATAAAGTTTTATGAAGGCGTGATACCACTACTGTTGTTGTTGGTTTAAAACAGAAACCATTGACTTGTTTCAGCTCTTACACCGTGAATATGACTTTTACGGTGGTATTATGGTATTCCATATATGACCAATAAATTATTTAGCAGAGTTACAAAATTTTGATTTAAAGTAGAGATTGCTGTATTATGAGGTAAACGTGTATATTATTTTATTACCCGTTATTTCCTTAATTTCCTAACAGGTTACTATAAGATAAAAACTTTGACTTAACTTGATAATAGGGACTAGGGTAGTTTGATGGCTTATGTAAGCACTGCTGGACTGGTGAGTCTGGGGTTAAAATAATACCCATAATATAATATGGGTATATATGGGTATATATTATAATATAATATCCACTCTGGCCATTGATTTATTCACGGTGTAGGTCAAAAAATCTGAGTTCTTCGTCCTTTGGAGAGGAATTTAAGCCGTTTCGTCCTAACTTATAGACTGTCAGCTACAAGGTTAAAAATTCCTATTGCAAGAACGTATACTTGATTTAAGCAAACTTGAGGACTTCTAGTCCAGAATTGTTTGGTATTACAAAGGACCAAGGTTCAGCCTATATGAGTCATACACTATGTGGGACTGCAACCGCAACTCAACCTAATCTAAACTGATAATCTATCCACATGTAAATTTTAAATATACACTTATTAAGACAGGAAAAAGCACATATCCTCATTTTCCTAAGAACATAAATATTTCGTTTTTTTAAATAAAAATACTACTATCAAAAAACTAAAATATAAAGAGATATTTTATTTAACAGTTTTATCTTTTTATTTTGAATATAATTTCAAATATTCAAATTCACGATATTTATTCTTAACTTTCTGTTCATATGATAAAGATCATAATACTTAATAAATTGAATAAAAGAAAATTTAGAAAAAAATTGATGATTTAGTGTATCCTGAATGGTACTTGAGTGCATTTAAGTGTGCCAGTCATTTTCCTCAGCTGGAGAGCAGAAATACTTGTCTACTTCAATAAAACATATTGTGGTCTACATGAAACTAAAAAGATCTCAGGTATACATTTTCATCATTTTAAAAAAAAGAAAAAAAAATTGTTTCAGTGAAAAGTGACAGGCCTTTTACAACTGTTCGTATTTTTCATTCAATTAAGGTTTTCAATATTGAATTTTTCAGTTTATAATTTCAAATGAAAACAAATAAACTCTTGAAACAGGAGAGCAAATTAATATCAATAAATTGTTGTTCACATTTAGAAGGCAATGCTCTGTTAAAATCACTCTCGCAAATGATTCAATTAAATTACGATTGTCATGCATTCCTGGACGCTGTTCAAAAATCATACTTCGTAACAATGATAAATCTTTTGATGAAATACTACTATTTTAAAAACTGCAGACGTTGTAGGTACTATAATAAATAAATATATAAAAATAAATATGTATATTCATTTATATATAAAGTTCAACATAGAAAAAGAAACATAGAGAAATCAAAAGAACACACTTTTAGTCTATAATTTTCGATTAGAAACGTCTTCAGGAGAGATAAGAGAGGGAAATCAAGCGCACTGGTTCAGAGACGGTTGGAGACCCAACGGTTGGAGGTATCTAACCGTCTCTGAGCCAGTGCGCTTGGTCTTATCTCTCCTGAAGACGGTTCAAACCAATAATTAGAGACTGTAAGTGTGTTCTTTTGATTTCGCTATGTTTCTTTTTCTATATTGAACTATATTTGTCCCTTTTGGATCGTATTTCCAACGAAAAAGCATTTATATATAAAAATATATAAATTATATATTGATATATCTTATCGACCACTAATTTTTAAAGTTCAAACATTGGTTTCTTGATTTTTTTTGGTCTAAAGAAATTAAACTCCTGTTTGTATGCCGAAGTTTCGTCGAATTTTTTTTGACATTTTCAAGGCTAAAAACAAATGTTTTGTTTTCTTTGTGTAATTTTTTTTAAACCAAAAATCCTCAAGAAACCAATCCTTTTAGTTTATAAATTATATATAAATATATATTAAGTAAACCAATAATGACAATATTAAAATTAAGAAAGTATGCAATAAGATATGAAAAAGTTAAAAAAATAAGATATAAAAATAATTTATAAAGAAAGTAAGATTCAAAAGAACAATAAACTGAAAAATATAAAATAATATTAAAAATAGAAATATAACAAAATAAGAACTACTTATTGAGGCTAAGTAGTGATAAACTAAAGTTTTGATTTTAAATATGCTGCAAGGCTTTAATATGTCCCTTATTAATTGGGACACAAGCAAGCAAGTGGCTAGCTCTGTTAATAATATGCTTATTAGTTATTTACAGAAAGGAATTTTGGACTATTTGATGTGTTCTGCTCTTAGTCGTCAGGAAACATTCGTCTCCTTAGATTGGTATATGAGAAAATCTTACGTATCATTTGAAAAAGAACAGTCCTTAACTGATTCATACGTAATAAAAGAGGATCATAATCTTGCTCACCACTTCTTGTTTAACAAGATAATATCACATCTAATTTGGTAAGTTGAGGTTAGGTTGCAGTGGCAGTCCCACAAGGGGACACATACAGATCGAACATTGGCCCTTTGAGATACCACATAACTAACATTCAACATTTGGAGTCCTAAATTTTTCCTAACCCAGATATATTTAGAGTATGATTCTTTAACGTTAACCTGATAACCTACAGGCTTGGGACTAACAGTTTAATGTCCTCCTTAAAGTCAACCTCTTGCGTGAATGGGCTTAGTAGGTATTGAACCCCGGATCTACCAGCCCAGAGGCGAGCACGTTGCCACCTGGTCCCCTCCAGGTTATTAGTTATTATATAGTTATTATTAGTTATTAGTTATTAAAATAACCGATTTTAAACAATTATGATAAAATGCACGTCATTGCGCTCGTCATCCCATAAAAAAAGAAATGTTACTACTTTTAACTAGTTCTCCATTCATAAAAACACTTATATAAATTATATCATTAAATGAATGAATTACGTCACAATACGTTACGATGTTTAACTGTTACAAGTAGTTTCACTGTAATTTGATGCAAAGGAATATATTTATTAAGAATAACTACATATCAAGGACAGATCCATCTTATTATTGACTTTATTGTCATTTATGTTTTATACATTGCATCAGTATAAATGCGAGCTCTAACACGATAAAGGGCAGGTCTGCTATTGTCGACAGCCGATTGTTCAACTCATGCAGGGGTTTATCTCCTACAGAGGATCAATGTCATCCCAGTCAGGCAGGCTATTTTTCAAAAGGCATTAACTTGTGGATTAACAGATTGTTTTTGCTTGTAGCTTTAGCCTGATCTTTATCTACAAAGGGAAAAGGTTTTTTTTCCCCCTGAATAATACTCTAACCCTATATAACACCTTTAAATTGAAGGTGAAATGGTTTTTTGTTTGTCTTCGCTTTGTCATCTCATAAAGTAAGTTTAATCTACATCAAAACAGAAGAATTATAGTCAAATAGAAAAAAAAAACTATTTGAACCAACATATCGATATTACTCCCATGACGAGTTATGTAAGTAATCCAACTATTATTGATTAATAATAATTAGAATTATAGTATATACAAAAAGATAACTTTTAAAAACGTATAATATAATTATACTATGAAATAACAGTAGTGACTAAAATTATAATTCTATTTTCATTCATAAAAAAATAGTGCTAATACAAAACCTTGTTAACTGTTTAACTGATTTTAACTGCAAAGTAATCTTTAAAAAATAAACGAAACACCTATTCTACATAAAAAGATAATAAATCGAAAGTTCATCAATTATTTTTGATGGAGTATTCACACGAGGTAGTAAAATTAAATCAAATAAGCGTATCCACTTGTATAAATTTTGAACAAGCACGTTTGAAAAACGTGGTGTTTTTATCAGGTTACACCACTATTGAAATAAATAAGAAGGGACTCGACTAAGAAGAGATGATCTAACGCAATATCAACAGCTGTTGTAACCTGAAGATGATCACTAAGAGATGAAAATGAGTTTTTTTTTATAATACTTGCTTATATATATATATATATAACAATTAGAGAAACGATTCTTTGAACTGAATAAACTAGAATTTAAAAAAGAACATATAGAAAGGAAACCACTGAACTCACTACTATATTTCGATGTCCTCGTCGACTTAGCAGTCGTTATCAGCCTTTGGAGCGATTCACTTCTTTTCCTGAAGACGAGGACATCGAAATATAGTAGTGAGTTCAGTGGTTTCCTTTCTATGTGTTCTTTTTCAAATTCTAGTTTATATATATATAACAGATTCAATAATATATCGGCCGTTTGATAAAATTGGTGTGTTCTCTAATAGGGGCTCGGTCAATTTTCCAGGATAAAAAATCAAACTCACGTTGCCAACGTTTCGGTTTTATTTAAAACCTTTTTCATAGGCAGAAGTAAGATTTTTTTAACTAAGAAAATGAAATGTACATTATTTAAAGGAACAACAATGTTAACCGGACAAAACCTTCGACTAGTCTAGTCATTTATAAAAGTCATAAATTCAATAAACATACACAAATTGTAGCATAAGCCTTAACTGAACCAAAACAGTAATCCTACAGTAAAACGTGTGTCACGCCCGAGAGTGACCGATGTTACCCGAGTAACACCGATCGTAACACGAGAATGGTCGAAGTTTAACCGAGTGGGGGACAAAGTACCGTCAAATACCAATAGTGAAATAAAATTTTTATTTAGCAATGTAATAAAAAATAATTTGAATTGTTCTAATAAGTTAATATGATAAGCTAGAAGAATGAAATTGTTTAGCGTAAAAATCTAACCACAAACATATATTTTCTAATGCATTCCATGTATGATGGCAAAGATTATGGAACAAAGTATTTGACTGATCAAAGAAAACAACAATTGCTCGTTAACGAGTTTCATACGTATTTACTGATAAAGTTGAAGGTAGATAAACTCCAGATTTTTTATTTCAATCTTTATTCCTGTAGGAATGTAATATATCATAGGTAAGGCAGTACAGCGTCTGTCCGGAGAGCTATTATATTAATAATTAATTAATAATTAATAATTAAATACCAAATTAATTTAGCTAAAGTTATCACGATATTCACTGACTGTTATACGGTACGAAGTTTGCCGAGTCAGCTAGTTATGTACTATTATAAGACCTAAAATAGTAATTAATAATAAATAGAGTATTAATAATATAATTCTCATAATTTATAATATTGATATTAAACATCAAATGTTAAACATTTTGTATTGTATTTCTCTACAATTAATAACTCATTAGTTGTGCAATCCGTAATTGTGTGGTATTTACTCATTCTGAGGCAAAATCTGTATTTCAGTTAAAGGTTTTTCAAGCATACCTGAACCCTTTGTCCCTTATCTCTTAAATTGCCTATCCCCACTCTTTCGCAACGGATTTGTTTCCGTTTGTCCAGTTGTGTTCACTGGACCAACCCGTCAGTACCACATCCTTGGGTATGTCTTGAATTCTCTTAATTGAATTTTTATATTTCACTCTAATTTTTGTAACTAATTAGATATAATTTGTATTATAGTGTCTTCCTGATGATGAACACAAAGCGTTCGAAACGCGTTGAATAAAACTTCATTTGTGTGGAGACTTTTGTTGGTTTATCCATTTTGCCTCAGAATAATTAATAACTATATTGTATTCAAATTATTCTTATTATTATAATCTGCAAATGAATACATGTAATCTATATAAGGGAACAGGTGATAAATAAACTCCCTGATTTTGGGTGTTATCCAAATCAGGAAAATGGAAAAAAAAATTATGTATTATTGATTTTTCCACTGAAATTCGTTGGGAATATTAGCTAGTATTTTTATAGTTATTGAAAAAGCAAATCATAATTCAGGACCTTCCTTCCTTCCGATTTCTTACTATCTGCTTTCTAATGTTAAATTGCGCTTTAATCACATCAAATGTGATCAGTGAATTAGTTTACATTATATGCTTATTTCTTAAATAAACAACTGTTGTAACCCTTAGGTTCATATTTTTAACACAATATATATTAATAATTGTACATGAATGGATTTTGATTAATTTACGTTTAATCAAGTTATGTTTCTATTCTATTCCCTCAACAGTATTCTACTAGGAACTAATCTAAACTTGTGCAAATTACTTCGATTAAGTAAATGAAGGATAAGTTAATAATATCCATTTAGGAAACAATTATTTCAGTCACTAACTATTCAGCAAATATTCAACGAGTAAGAAAATAATTAATTAAGAATTGTGAAATGAAAGAAGAAAAGTCATTAAGTATTTCACAAAGGAATATCCATTAAAGAGATTGAAAATTAAATGAAATCGTTTTAAAAAAGTTTTTTTTTTTTTTTGGTTAATAATATTACAGTCAAAATATCCAATGAAGCGAAGAAGTATTCAGAAAAATGGGAGTGGCTTACACTCAATTTTACTATCTGTAGATATAATGTCATTCGCTGACAGTTAATAGAGTATTTATTTCGCTCTCGGATATATGTATTATCAAACTCACAGGTAATCAATAATGATTTCATTTGCTTCAATGTAGCTATATCTGTCTCAATATAGCAATCCTATAATCATTCATACTTGGGAAAACTGATAATACAAAGTTTCCACAAAAAAAAAAGAAGTGTGTGGAATTTTTTAATGCAAACTACTTTTAATTTATAATAAAGATTTCTCGTTTAACATTTTTGTGTGCTTCCAATATAATCTCAAATATATATTAAATATCAACTAAATAAGAAATATCACAATAATTTTAATTAAATAATTTGTATACAAATTCTGCCGGATAAAAAAAAAAAACTTTTTTTTTCAAGAGATTTCTAAAAAAAAAAATGGAATGTTAGTGCCGAATTGGTGTTTCATCTAGGGACTAAGAGTAACTTGAATATGAAAGTTGGTTATTATACCTTTTTAGTTTTGGGATATTCTGTTCACAGACACACACACACACGCAAGCACGTACACGCATGCACACAAACAGTCACATCCATATTTACATATATATATATATATATATATATATATATATATATATATAACAATAAAATAAGCAGTGACACATAAACAGAAACACAACAAAGACTCACTTTTCAATATTTCGACCGTAATGGCGGTCGTCCTCAGGAGAAGAAGTGAATTGACGGAGGGACGACAGTCAACTAAAGAACTCACTGGGTAAGGGCTAAAGCAGTGCTGCCGCAAAGGAGACAAATAAAAAAGGAACTAGGAAGTCGAGAGCAAAAATAAAAAAAAAAATGTTTTTGAAGGTAGAAAAAGGTTAAGAAAAGAAAATATAAGGAAAAAATATATCAAACAATTAAAAAAAAAATAATAAAAGTAAAAAAAAAAATTAAAAAAAATTTAAAAAAAATATTTAAAAAAATATAAAAAAAATAAATAAATAAAAAACTAACGATTTAAATTCAAGCCAGGTTTCGAACGTGCCCCCAGGAGCCAAATGTGGGCTTCCTCAGAAGCTTTTAGAGTAACTTGTCTGTTATCACTGGGGACTTGTTTAAGAACTTGGACTGTGAAACAATTATTGAAGCTGAGGTGGTGGGAATTAGCGTGAGTGGCGACAGGGAGACTGCTGCGTTTACCAACCGAAAGCCTGTGATTATTCATCCGAAGGTTCAGCATCGTAGATGCTAAACCAACGTAAAAAGCATCACATTGGGTGCATTTCAAGAGGTAAACACAGTCAGTGGAGATACAGGAGGAAGGACTGTGAATAGGGTAAGAATTAAGATTAGTTAGAGACTCAAATGAAGACCCAGAATCAACAATGGGACAGGTAAGACATCTCCGACGTCCACAGCGTTGTAGGCCACCGCTGCTTTGGGGATTCTGAATAAGTTTGCCGGCCCGGTGGGAAAAAATATTTGAGAGATTGGGGGCTCTTCTAAAGGAAATGCGGGGCAACTGGTTAAAAACTGAAACGGTAGAGGGGGAAGAGGAAAGGATAGGGTAAAGTTCTTTAATAAATTTTCTTAATTTATGGACACCAGGGAAATAATTGGTAAGAAGCGAAGCAGTAGTAGTGGGGTCTCTTCAATTATTAGTGGAAAAGTTGACATTGGCAGGGATGATTCGGCTATTGATTAAATTGGGGGGATAACCACGCTGAGTGAATTTGCATTTAAGTTTTTGGAGATTGGTTTCCCGATCTTGGATATTATTACAGAGGCGATGAAGACGGATTGAAAGAGACCGCGGGATAGATTTTTTAATATGAGGAGGATGACAACTTTTGTAATGGAGGTAATTTTGGCCATTGGTGGGCTTAACGTGAACAGACGTCGTGAAGGTCCCACTGTTAAGAGTGATGTCAACATCTAAGAAAGTTATGTTGTAGGGGGAGGAATGGTGTGTGAAAGAGACAGAGGTGGAGAAAGCTTCGAAGGAAGTGATGAAAGAATCCAAAAGATGTTGGCCGTGCTGCCAAACAAGGAAGATGTCATCAATAAATCTAACATAGAATAGTGGAGATAGAGGGCAAGAAGCAAGGAACATTTATTCCAGCTTCACCATAAATAAATTGGCAAAAGAAGGAGCCATCCTCGTCCCCATGGCGGTACCTCTGGTTTGAAGATAAAACTTACCTTCGAATTGAAAGTAGTTATGCCCCAAAACAAAGTCAGCCAGTTTGACAAGGAAATCAGTAGAGGGAGAATGAGGTAGGGGTCTATGATTTAGAAAATAGCGTAAAGCCTCCAAACCCTCATCATGGTCAATGACAGTGTATAACGACTTCACATCCATCGTGACCATGACAAGAGGGAAGTCAAGTGTCTCAGGAATGGAGAGGTTTTTCAGTAAATCAAGGAAATGAAAGGAGTCTCTGCAGTAAGAAGGCTGCATTCTTACAATAGGCTGCAAGAAGGCATCAACGAACGCAGAAACCCTTTCCGTGAGAGAACCATAGCTAGAAACTATTGGCCTCCCGGGGGGCCAATATATATATATATATATATATATATATATATATAAACTTTAACAAATATGAAAGAACACAGAATGTCACTACAGAACTCACTTCGATATTTCGACATCCGTCGTCATCGGGAAGAAGTGCGAAGTACTCGCGTTGAGAAGCAAACTGCTACTTCTTCCCAATGACGACGGATGTCGAAATATTGAAGTCAGTTCTGTAGTGACTTTCTGAGTTCTTTCCTATTTGTTAAAGTTTTTATTGTCCACACGGACCCTTCATTTAATTTTATTCGAAGTATATATATACATATATGAATAATAATCAAAATAACACTTGATGTAATAGATGGATTAATTTACCACAATGAAACAAATTTGGAAACAATGCTCTAAGGCCTTTCGTCAACACATCGTCAGAGAGCAAGTGAACTAAAAAATAATAAGTTAACAAGTATTTATTATTTTTTAGTTCACTTGCTCTCTGACGATGTGTTGACGAAAGGCCTTAGAGCATTGTTTCCAAATTTGTTTCATTGTGGTAAATTAATCCATATATATTTCACGTAAACATGTGAAATAACAAGCAATGATCAAACCACAAAATGAAATGGGGAAAAAAAAGACTAAGATTGTGGTTTGATCACTTATATATATATAAACTGTGACACACAGAAATAAATGTAAAAATTGGACTCACTTTTCAATATGTCGATCGTTATGGTGGTGATCCTCAGGAGAAGAACTGAATTGACGGATGAATGACAGTCAACTGAAGAACTCTCAGCACGATTAGTGAAGATATATATTCATAAATCTGCAAAAATTATTAATAGAGTAAGAGGATCCAAAAACGTGAATTTCTCTTTAACATGAATATGAAACGTTGAACTACACGCAATATTTTTATTGACGATAACTACAGGAGTATAAATCAAAAGTAAGAATAAATTCAAGACGAATTATTTTACGGTAACAGCTTACAAGGGACTTAATTCTACTGAAATGCTGAAAGTATATATAACAGAAAGAAAACCATGAATTGGACCATGTGACAGGATTTTACGAGCACAGGAGACCAGTTCATTGCGGAGATGGTAGCCCCTGGGGTCAGGTTAGTTAGTTAGGGGGTCCTTAATGCAGTTACCTCGGGGAGTTCTTGATTAGAAAAAGGAGACGTTCCAAACATTTCAGATTAACAACTTTACGCAACACATATATTGTTAGCAGAACAAATACTAATGTTCCTATGTATATATATATATATATATATAATATATATATATATTATATATAATATTCTTATTCGATTATTTTATTAGAAATTCAAAGAATTGCAAATGTCAATAAACTAATTAAAACATATTACATGCATTATATTCTAATTTAAAATGTATGCGATTACACACTAACATTGCACTTTTCTTACGAAATTCATTCTAAAACAAGAGGTTTTTTTCTATGCAACAGAATTTAATACATTTTTCATTTAAATTTTTTTGGTATTTCCATTTTTTTTTTTTTTTGGCATTTAATACGTATTTGAAAAATATAGAAAAGGTCATTAATTGTAAAAAGTTTTAAAAACCATTTTTAAACTTTTTCTCAAATTTTTAATAAGAAATTACGAGTAAAAGAATATAAATTAATAAAAGCAAAAATTATATTAATTATTATTTCTATAATTTCTAATGAAATTTTCTTCATATAAACGGCAATCTATTTTGCGTTTTAATATTTAATAATAAGGCAAAATATAAATCTACCCGTTATATATCAGTTGCATGTAATGTTAGAGGAAAGCTGTACTACCTTAATCTATATAGTCGTATTTTTATCACAAATCTTCTAGGTTTATAAAGCCTATCTGAATGACTAGGTCTTACTATATACCATATTTGTATCCGAATCATCAAATGTGCCTCTAATCAATTATGTTACTACTTGTCATGAATATTTTTCTGTATTTATTTATTGTGATGGTGAGACAGATATGCTCGTGTATGTGTGCCTTTTTTTTTCAAACATACTTTATTGTACATGCCCAACTCAAAGTACTACATGTTCTTTTGACCATAGAATTACAATAGTATGTACAATAATTACCGTATTTGACGGCATATAGGACGCACGGGCATCTAAAACATCACCCCATTATAGCAGGTCAGATTCAGGAAAAAAACCTTTTTTAGTGTATTTAAACATATATTTTTGAAAATAGTCCATCAGAACATACACAAGCAGAAACAAAGCTGCATAAAAGTAATTTAGCCGTAAATTACATGGCATGGGGGTGAGGTGTTGATAGGGTTTGATCGCTGATGACGTATCGCTGGCCGCACCGTTTTCATATTTGATAAGGCCACTCTGTTAGTATTATTTTTCGTTTGAGTATCATCTTAATCTGCTTCGATATTCTACTATATTTTTGTTCATATATGTTTTACAAATATGTTTGACTACTATACTATATGTTTTCTACATGCATATTGTTAATACCACTGAGGTTAGTATGATTTATATTAGAAATAGGTAAAACCGTCATACCTCGTAAGATGATCCTGGAGTTGGAGCGCTTTCGGACGTTGTCCATCTTCGATCGCAACAAACCTACTGGCTTCTTGCCAGTAGTCAAACCTACAAACATGGAGTAGGTTTGTTGTGATCGAAGATGGACAACGTCCAAAAGCGCTCCAGGATCATCTTACGAGGTATTACGGCTTTACCTATTTCTAATATAAATTATATTTTTTCTGCTGATATACAGCAGAATGTGGGAAGTATATAATGTGTCCCTTACATTGAAAAGGTTGGAGACCCTTGGCTTAGGCCTATAGGAGGCCTAGAACTTTACCTACACCATGTAAGACGCAGGGTGATTTTTGAGCCAAAATTTTGGAAAAAAGGTGCGTCCTATATGCCATCAAATACGGTAATCTATCTACGAGTACAACAAACTTAAATATATAAAATTTTGTTAAGTACAATATACTTGTACCTTGTGAAATTAACATATGGTTAATTATTATCTAATATATTTTCAAATACATATCCTTTTTATAAAATGATAAGTTGTTGTCTATATGTCACTTTCGAGAATACTTGGTTTGTCCGGTGGCCACCTTCCTTTTATAATAATGTTTATGCCTACCTAAGCATTGCTCTGGGTTGTTCTAATCTACGTGATTCCGTCGCATGGACAGGCATCAGTATTTGATATATTAAATCAGCGCAGGTATAACATCATATTCCCATGGCCTGACAACACTTGTGTTTTTCTTATAATTAATTTCCATATGTGTCATCCTTGATCGTATTCTTGGTTACGGTAAAAACTGCCTACTGGAAACAATTCCAAATTTCCTCCCACTGCTGGTACCCGCACAGTCTGTGTGTCTTGCGTATATTTATTTATTTGTGTATGTCTTCAATGTTTAATGTATATTCATCGAATGTTTATTACTGCTACGAAATATATCTTTCCTTTTTCCAAATTTCCATGACATCATCATTATATGAATTCATTAATTCTTGCTTGATGCGTGTATAGTATCGTGGGTTCAATAACATTGAAACCATGTATTTATAAATATATGAATGTTCTCTACATACTTAATAGATATACATAACATACATAAATCGTGTATTTTATGATTTATATTATATTACATTCATATTATATAATTAATATAATATTGAATGCCATAATATTTTAAAGATAATAATAATAAACTAATGCTTAGAAATATATACTTCAAATAATTCTAATTTAATAATAATATTTAATTTAATATAAACGTATTGTTAATATTTTTTTATAAATTGATCATATTGACTTGTGAAGAACTTTTATATTGCTATAATTGTAATTAAATTATAGTAATTGCAATGTTTATTACTTATATAGGTGGTCTATATGACGGATAGACCACCTTCTGTGGGACTGCTGTAGATTACAACCCAGATGAAAGGTTTAATTAGATCAAAGGTTATTGATCAAAATAATCTTTACTAAGACCAAGAAAAACTTATCAGTTTCATCAAGTAAAATATGATATTTTCATTAAGCTTGCTTGCTACAAGTATTGTAGATAAGGTGGCAAAGAATCGATCAATTGATGTTATTTTCTGCGAATTTATACTCCAGAGGGTTTCAGAATACTATAAACACCCATGGGGGGAGGAGTCAAGTAGGTTCAAGAAAAGACATCCACTCAAACTTGCTGACCTGCAAATCTTCAAATAGAAACATGGGTCATTCTTTTTTTTTTTGCTTCTCTCTTAGGATTTGAGTTTATCATAAATGATATTGATTTTTTCTATATATTTGTAGTCCTCTTGAAATATCTTATTATATGATAACACAACTCACTAGCTGTATGCTGCAAAATGCATTATTATCAAACAATAACATTCATTTATAGACAAGTTGATATTAAATTCCTTTGAAATAAATATAATTCGCGCTGAACCTACCCAAATCTTCATATTAGTACACTTATTGAATACTATCAATAAGTATTAGTACTTATTTAAACAATTTTTGTAAAATTAGTACTAACTAAATACTATTTAACTAGTACTTAGTTAGCAATTTAACTAATCCGTTTTAATATGACCGGAATCATTTGCTAGTTTATTCTGTTTATCAATTGAATTGCTCTTATAATAATACTCAACATTTTAACTGAATTCTACCTTCACATTAAAGGATTTTTAATCGAATAATTGCAATTTATGAGATTCTTCCTTAATGGGTGTGTAGTACTATGGGTTTAATAACATAGAAACAATACATTAATAATATATTAATGTTTTCCATATACTTAATATATATACTTAACATATCTACACAAAGAGTGTATTTTATGATAGTTTGAGTGAAAGAATTGCATGTGCGATTAAATCCTAATATTTTGTAAATACTATTTTTCTTTTTTATCGAAGTTTGGTTTAGCGTCAAACAGTAAAACACCTTTAATCTAACGATTTTTTTCTATATTTGCAGATATCTACAGCGCTTGCTGTTTTTATATTGAAAAATAATTTTACATAACCGTTGTATTCAAATCATACTCATAATACAACGGTTATGTAATTATACTAGTATTCTACAATAAGAAAATACCAGACCCTGAAATGTCTACAAGTATTCATGCAACGTTAGCTTCAAGCTGTTTTACTGTTTGACGCTAAACCAAATTTGGATAAAAAATAAAAATATCGTTGAATATATAAGGTCGAGATAAGAATACACTGTATTTTATAAATAGCAGAAATATAAGTTTATGTGGTAACCAAGAACGAATAGCAATTTTCCTACTAACAAATAGTTAAAGCCTTATTCTCATGGATATTACCGCTTCTTCAGATCCAATTATATAAAGCTTATTAATATAATAAATCCGATTGTGATGATCATTTCAAACATTATATATTAATTGTGTATCATTAGTTCTTCAGTAAAAATAAAGAGATATTATTATCAACCGTCATACCTCGTCTATCACTGCTAAAGTCGCCCGACCGGTTTTGCAATGGCTGCATCATCAATGGGACTAATGTAACCTTCCAAAATCACGAATATAAATACCTATTTTAACTAAATGGTGCCAATAAATATGGCTAAATTGGCACCATTTAGTTAAAATAGGTATTTATATCCGTGATTTTGGAAGGTTACATTAGTCCCATTGATGATGCAGCCATTGCAAAACCGGTCGGGCGACTTCATCAGCGATAGACGAGGTAATAATATCTTATTTACTAACCTCTGTGGCACTAACAATACGTATGTATTTAACAATACGTTAAATCCATTAAAACTGTATTAATAAGTCAACAAGTTCCTTTGTTGACATAACGTACTAAATATTTTATTCCTATGTTGCCGTTTTGTAAAAATTCCTAAAGATTTTTATTATGTGAGAAAGATTTATTATATAGAAAGCTAGCATTGCATTTTACGAGTATACGGCGCACCATGTCCTTATTCACAGTAAAAAGTAGATAAAACCTTCATAATTTCTTTCCCTCATACACACACCACATAGTAAAGACCAAATAGATTTAGAAAATATGCATAAAATGATAAATAAAGCACATTTACTCGCATTGCTTAGAAAAGAACAACAACAGAAAAATTAACACTGTCAGTCCTCTAATCAGTATAGAGTCAATATTCTGAAACAAGGCTGACTATGCGACGTTACTACTCATATTAACCCATTACAGTAGATGAACCATCTTGGCTCGTAAGTTAAAAAGAAAGACCGTACACTTTTCTTTAAATGCTATTAACAATCTTAGTAAAACAACATTATTTTTTTTATTGTTTAACCCGATCCCCTAGCGGGTGATAACGTCAGCTGTTTACCGGCTTTTTGTTTGATCGATGATTCTACAGATTCTACATTGGGAGTCCTAAATTTTGCCTCACTCAAGTGCATTTCAAGTAGGGATCTTTGACTAGTACCTGTCGTCGTACAGACTCGGAACCGACGGCTGAACGTCCTGTGGCCTGGCTTGACTAAGCGGTTATGGCACAAAATGCCGAGGAACGCCAAGTTCAAAATGGGCTGAACTTCCTGTCTGAGGGACGACGTACTCAGATTTATTTACCTTCCGCATTAATAAATCGAGGGCCAGAGTGGGTATCGAACCCCGAGACAAGCACGTTAACCACTGAGCTAACCTGGCCCCACAAACAACAGTAATATTCTAGTCGATATTTGTTTAACCAGAAAAATTGAGTCTTAGTATAAATGTAAAACTACATTTTCTTACCTAAACTGTATTCAAAATATAATCGAGCAACCAAGTTCTCCATGCATAAGTGCCAACCTCCTATAATTGTCATTCTTTAGTAAGCAATCTAACTGTCATTACAATGATTTGCATTCTTATTTTTAACACACTGTAATTAAAATAGTTATGAAAAATTCAATTACAACATTTTGGCACATAAAAAACAAAATCAAAAACTCAACAGATAAGAGTTTTTTTTTTATTTATATAAATTTATATTTATATTAATTGTATTATGATTAATAATAACTTTTCATGAACTTTAAATTTTGAACAAAATAGATTAAGTTATCTACAGTTGCTTTTAATTGAATAACTTAAAACATGAATTTCTGTGAATAAATTTACATTCATTTAAATAGAAATAACGTCGTTTGAGAAATATTTTTGTTCTCTGCTTAAATAAAAAAAAAAAATAATAATTACCAAATTCTACTAAATAAAGTAAGAAACACTCATAAGAGTCAAATAGATTTAAACAAAAATAGAGTTTATTTTTGTAAAAAAGTAGTTTATGTTGTAAAGGTAGAAATAAAATAAACACATAGTATGGTAAAAAAGTTAATGAAATAGTCTCCACATTGTCTATCCTAGTTTTACTTGTTACGCTAAAATGAGTGAATACCACAGAATAACCGATTGCACTAGCTTAAAAATAAAAAACACATGATTTTTATTAAAGAAAATATTCTTGTTTGCAAATTGTCCATTTATTTCTGTACTCTAAAGCGTATGTATCAATAAACCTTTCTCCAACCGGATTCGAATTCGTCTCCTATCAATTACATACACGCGAAATGTTACTTATCAACTATTTCATTACATTTATGGCTTCATTATATAATTTTGCAAAAAAAAAAAACTTAAGTATACAGTATCACGCAATGAATAAACAATTAATTTTTTTATGGTTGCAGCTGAAATAAGCTTATTGAACAACTTTGACTACAAAGAGCTCAATTTTTAAAATGTTGCGTGTTTTTCGATCATAACTATCTTCTATGCAATTTTGTTTTGCATAACTGAGCAATTGGATTGAAAGAGTGTACTTGTTTTGAATATTAAGTCATCATTGTATTGTAGACAAAATTTAGAAAATATAGTCACTGTAGTTTACTATTATTTTGTTATAATCGTAAATACAAAAATATCATTTTGTGTTCCTACACTAATACCATCAATGACATACAATGCATGCTGTATACACGGAAATTCACGCATCTTATTTATTTCGTTTCTTATTAATTTCATGTGTATTCTTATTTATACATAATTTTAAACCTACTGCTGAAAATTCTCTTTCAGTAACAAAGTTCTACAATCTCTCTTACGCAATATGTAAATGTAATTCACCACTCTCTAATTTATTTATACGTATTAATAAAATTATTTTTAATCATTTTAAATTTACTTATTAAATTAAATTATTAATTATTTAATTTTAAAATAAATAATTAATAAATAATTCAATTTAATTACATTATTTAATTTTAAATTAAAATTTATTTTCGTTTAATAATTTTTTTCTTTCCAAATCAATTCAACGCTTTTTGTTTGTTATGAGAGTGTGTGTGTGTGTGTGTGTGTGTGTGTGTGTGTAAAATAATAGAGATGTTTACTAAAATAGATAGAGATAGTTTACTAAAAAAAATATTAATTATCCATTACAATTTTCTGATAATTTCTTGAATTACAACTACAAAAAAAAATTTATCAATGTTATTTGAAGCAGAAAAATATTAGAACACCCATATAAATTCTTTTACATAAAAATGTAATTTCGAGTAAAAAAATAAACAAATTCTTTCCATTTTAAACTGAATGGTCCTTTCTGATACTGAAAATTGTCAAAATAGGGTAATAAGACTAAATTAATGCATCATATAAGTTATAAAACATGTTACTTTTTGGTGGTATTAATTCACAGAAGGCTTTCTTTATGATCTAGTAAAACATAAATAGTTATCATTGATAATAAAGTATTTGTCATGAAATATATTAGTTAAAGGGGAATATAGTGTTTGTTATAACGTTGAGGACATGCTGAAATGCATGAAATATCCGCACGTAGAGTGTTTGTTTTTCAAGGTACCAATGAAGCAAGTTATTTGCAAGTTGTATTCATACCGTAGCACACTGCTGCCACATCTAAACGTTATTCCTTTTATCTCTTTTTCTTTCAACACTCTAATTACTTTCAATTTTTTTTTTATAATTATCTCAATTTGGTTTCATTTCTTTAACTGTCAGTCGAATAATAAAGCCACAAATGAAACTGACAGACTACTTTATTTTCAGTGTTTTTCTTTTGTTAAAAGGAAATCCACTCTTTCATTTAATCAACTGCTTGTTTTTCCTTTTTCTTTTTCGAATACTAATAACAAAAATAAATTCTAAGCAAGCAATGAGTTATGCTTTAAAACTAAAAAAGAAAAATAATGAATCTTGTATCTTTAACTATTGTATTTAATTAAATCTATATTCTTTAAAAAAAAACACTAAAACCTTATTCTTTTAACTCTATCAAGCTTTGTGATTTTAATTAAATTATTTTATATTAAAAGAACTACTTCTGAAGGTTTTATACAACAAATTAAAAAATCTGGAGTGGCCTACACTCAGCTTTACTATAAGTAAACATAATATCATACTTCTTGGGTATATAGTATATAATGTCTCACTTAAGCATAATAGAAATGTCTAAATGGGAGATGTTTATTAGCCTCTCATTCCTGGAGGTAGTGCAGATAGTGATTGATCCATTTATTATTATATATGTTTATTTTTGTATATCACAACACTGATTCAAATCATATCATTAGTATAACTACAGCAGTAATAACTTTTTAGTTATTAAAAGCGAAAGTGTAGATTTCGTGTTACGAAATAATCTCTTAACAGCAGAACATGGCTTTTGTTCCATAGCCAGTGGATCTCTCATATGACCTACTTCTACAATGAATATTTAAAAAATTATTTCCATTTAAAACTTGAAAATATTCCTATTTTGTCTGAAAAGTGTCAGAAATATCTAAGAAAAAATGTCGTTTAAAGATAACTTTTAATTTAATATTCTTCAAGGAATGTTTTCAATTTTGAATTATATAATGGGAATTTTATGGCTTCCTTGTATTTAATAAAAATCACTTTTCTTTTCATTTGACAGAAATCATTTAAACCAATTCATTCTGAGCAGGTGTTATCTTTTTCTTGAGTACTGTACTCTGTTATAAGGCTGCTGTGAGTGTATATTGAGAAAACATTTTATGAAAATTTGAAGAAAAAAGTATGATGTGAAATGGGTTTGGTTAGAATATCAGCTTAAGAAAACTAAAGGATTCTTGAGTCAGTAAAAATAGGCGTTTTATCTAAAAATAACCTTCAGATCAACAGTGGATAAGATGGACCTTGTAACCCGGTATTTCGACTGCTATGTTTATCTACGCTGAGGGATCTTGTTCTTGTTTTTGTTACATTACAATAGTAAGCAATGAAGCTTTCAATGACTCAATCCCAAACTCATCTAAACTTAGTTGATTTCGATCTCATTTAAATGAACAAAAGAAACAGGAAAAGGTCTAAAACTAAAACTTCTTGAAAGAAATCGTAAGATAACAACCACTTTTTAATATTTTTTTTTCGATAAAAATACGATTGGAAACGAACAAATAAAGTTCAATGTAGATAAAAAAAAAATATCGAGAAATTAAAAACACACTTACAGTTTCTAATTTTCGGTTTTCATGGTGCTAAACAGTAACACTTCATGCTCTTGAAGGCTGAATTTCAAAACATGATTTTTTTACTCTGTGCTACATTTTTTTTCTTGAAGAACCTAAAGTTTCCATCCTTTTTTTTTGATCAGGAATACGTATACCTGATCAAAAATACGTTTATATATTCGTCCAACTAAATACGTATATATTGGTGATGAATAATTGTATGACGTATATGTACGTCATTAGCAGTAAAAGGGTGAAGAACAGAGAAGAGAGGGAAACCAAGCACATTTGTACAAAGAGGTTGGACCAACATTGTTGCCGCGGTCACCAAGAATAAAACCGAGAAGAATCAATTTAAAATTAAGCATAGGATTAGAAATATAAAAAAAATAATAAATAAAAGAAAAACAGAAGGATGAACAGAAGAAGTGATACATAAATAAAGTAAAGGTCTAAGCTTTAATAAAAATATAATAAAATAAAACTTAAAATAATATTGAAAATACAAATAATAAAATTAATATTAAATAAATAAAATAATTAAATAATAAAAAATTAAATAACATAAAAATGTATCTTTGAAAAAAAATCTTCAAAAATTAAAAAAACTTTAGGTTTTCTAAAAATCTTTATTATAGATAAATATTTTTAATTATTATATTATAAATATAATACTTTATTTTTATTTATTATAAATAAATATTTTTAATTCATTAACTGTGCAAACCGTTATAGTATGGTATTTACTTATGTTAGAAAAAGTATTAAGTCTCCACACAGAAAAGTTTATTAGAAAATACTAAATAACGCGTTTCGAACAGTTGATGTTCTTCTTTAGGTTACATCTGCTCTGCTGGGGTGGTTGTCCGGGAGGTGACACCAAGCAAGGACTCCCGAACAACCACCCCAGCAGAGCAGATGTAACCTGAAGAAGAACATCAAGTGTTCGAAACGCGTTGTTTAGTTTCTTGTAATAAACTTTTCTGTGTGGAGACTTAATACTTTTCCAAAACATAAATATTTGTATTTATAATTTTAATAAAATAATCACTAAAGTAGCTAGGAATTAAAGCTATAATTAAATTAGTCTAATGGCAGGTTGCGTAAGAGGAAAAAGAATAAAAAAAATCTAGAACAGTCATAATACTCAAGGAATCTGGATGGAGTTATTCTTTCTGAATAACAATAATAATATATATTAGAAATAGGTAAAACCCAATGGACTTACTACAGACAGTACAGAAAGGACAGAGACTCAACATAACTGAACAGATAGAAATATATAAACATAAAAATGCGGGTAAATTAATAAATGAACAAATAAATTACCAATCCGATATTTTATGTAAATAACTAATAAAAATAAAAAGACGACTGGACAGACAGGATGACGAAGTTAAAAAAAATATAAAAAACCCAAACTAGATAATAGCTAAAAACTAAAATCAAAAAAATAAATAAAATCAAAATAATAATATCAGGATAGCAGTGGACTTGACAGATAACTAACCCCCTATATAACAGCTCCATAAGAAATCCAAGCTTGGAATTTACTTGATGTGTAATCTATATTCTCTTTTTAAATCAAGGAATTCTTCTGATTCGGTCAAGGACCTTGTCTATAAGGGGGTTCTTCGTTCAGCGATGACTTATGGATGCTCCGTCTGGTTTAGAGCTGCACAAACGAACAAGGCTGGTATCCAGATCGTTCAAAATAAGTGTGCCCGCCTTATAGCCAGGGCTCCTTGGTACGCCCGTAATAATGTTGATATTCACCATGGTTTGAAAATGGAATCACCCGACTTACTACCAATGAATACAAGAAACTATCTACTCATCAAAACTTCCTTGTACAAACTCTAAATACTGTCGCAAACCTTCCTCAATCTCACTGAACAATTACTTCATCCAGTGACTATCTGACTACCTTTCCAGCTCATGACTAAAAGCATTAAAAACTATGACTAACAAGACCACATGATCGCGAATACGACATCATTACTGTACAGACTAACTTAATATCCGACATGAATTACTGACATACAAAGTTATAGTAGCACAGTAATCAAGCAGTAGAAGGCCTCTGGTCTGGAACTGCTAGTTACGACGTGCACTATAGTGCGCGGTTATATTCGTTGGTCGTTGGTCCTATATATGGTAACAGCTCAGTAGCTCCAAAGCGCTCCAACTCCATGATCATCTTACGAGGTATGACGGTTTTACCTATTTCTAATATAAATCTTACTAACCTCAGTGGTATTAATAATATGCATGTATTTAACAATAATAATAGTAGACACCAGCTAAGAATTTGTTTTCAGAATTTGAAAACAGATTACTTTTATTAAAGAATAATATGATGAAGACTATTAGAAGTTCTTAATACCAAATGTTTGCTGTACCAAATAAAAAAAATAAATCACGAACTGAAATGGTTTTTATTTTCTGAATAAACTATACAGTTTGAAAGACCCTATAAAACTGGAATGGCTTATAGATTGTGTATACGTGAACATTATTAATATTAAACCCAGTACTACAAAATATACTATGTATATAAAAATACCGGATTTATAAAGAAATTTAGCTCTTGAAAATGTAATATTAAATAAAGAAAATAAGAAAAGATTTGATGTAGTGTAATTTTGAAGAAACTACTCTGTAGTTCCTTTTTTTTTATTCATTCTTAAGCAACGTAAATTGAACAGTTCCAAGGGGTTTTTTTTATTTTCTTTTTCATTATCGAAATTAATTAATTAATTGAATGAATAGTAACTCTCTATGGCAGTAAAAAAACTACAAAGAAATAAGTAAAATTTGTTTAATGATCAGTGATATTTTAATTATTGCCTATATCAAAGAAATTGTAGTTGAAATATCTCTTAAAAATTTCTAAGAGAACATTTCTCTTTTATTCATGTTTTCGTTCTGTTCTTTGCTTTTAATCAAAAAATAAACCTTGTGACCAATCAATCCTTTCCATTAAAAATTCTTTTCAAACTTTTGTAAAAAAATTCTTTTTTAAAAATTCATTATTCCAGTTACAAATATGTTCATTTGTATTATTATTATTATTGCAAAATAGTGTTTTTTATTAATAATTAATAAAGTAGCTAGGAATTTAAGCTATGATTAAATTAGTCTAATGGCAGGGTGCGTAAGAGAAAAAAGAATAAAAAAATCTAGAACAGTCATAATACTCAAGGAATCTGGATGGAGTTATTCTTTCTGAATAACAATAAAAATAATTTAATTTTTAGACATATAAAGTCTAAAAATATTAAATCAAAATTTCTTTGAAAATTGTTTATAAGAAAGTTTTTTTCTGCAAAAATTGTCGAATACAAATTGGAGTTGAATTTTACGTACTTTTCTTTTAAAAATAATTTAGTTTACATAAATGAGCACTTTCTTAAGTTTTAAGAAAGTTTAAACAAAACTGTTTGTTATTATTTGTAGTTTATTTTTGTAATCCCTATTTCTAACTGCTGCAATTAAAGTTATCATAAGGATAAAATAAAACTGCATTAAAATAGTTTTGTAATCAATAATACATTTATCAACCTAAATTATATAATGTAATAATAATGTAATTTACATATGTCACTTGAGTTGGCTTCTTGTTAACTTTTATAAAATATAAATGAGCAAACATGCAAAATGACTTGCACGTTATATTAAATATTATTAGGTTTCACAGAAATATTATTGCTTAATATAATGTATTTTTCCTCACAGTGTACTGAATAGATACATGAGAATGAAATACATGAGAGTCTTATTCATTATTGATACAGTTAGAGACTTTTTCGCTCCTTCTTTCAGAGAAAATATATGCTAGTTGTTTCCATCACTGCTAAAGATTTATGAAAAAAACCCTAAAATGTTAAACTTATGAAAACCAAAATTTGGATTCCTAACTTATGGATAAATCAACAACCGTCTGTATCACAAACCTGGGTATATACGAGTATTACATCTACATTATTAAATTATAAGATTTTTGAGGCTTTAGGTCTGGCCTTAAAATACTCCTTTCTCCAACTTTTCGACATATAATTATGTCTTCTTCAGGGCTGAAAACAAGTTTATACAATTGTATAACTTTGGCTAAAGAAGGACTTTAAATCCAGACCTATAACATTAAAAAATCTTATAACTTATGAATAGTTGGTCAAGAAAATAAAAGTATGCTATTAACTATAATCTCACCTTAACCTATAGTAACAAAAATAAATAAAATCTCGTTTACAATGTTACTTTGTATTTTTTGTAGAAATTTGGAGAATTGTGTAAAGTATATTCACACATTAATTGAATATTGTTATAAATATCTCTCAATAATGAAGATAGTAAAACATGAAGCATGGTTTATCAATATCTCAAATAATTGACGGAGTGAATTGACGTAGTCAATTCAACAGTCAAGTTGAGTTGACTGTCGTCCCTCCGTCAATTCACTTCTTCTCCTGAGGACGACCGCCATTACGGTCGAAATATTGAAAAGTGAGTCTTTGTTATGTTTCAGTCTATGTGTCACAGTTTATTTTAAGTGTTATCTGTCTTGCCGGACCGTTTTTCGTTTATCATTATATATATATATATATATATATATATATATATATGATTCGCGCTCCGTTCATCGACATGGGGAGATCTCTCTCACTTCGTCCTCTCTTCTAGTCTACTCTCCTGATGACGAGCAACAGTTCGAAATATTGAATTCTGTAAGTGTTCTTTTTATTCTCGTTTCTGTGTCGTGCTTTGTGTAATTTAAAGTTATATATAAGTAGTAATAAAAGTATCGACCGTGAAATAAAAACAAAATTAAAGTTTATCAAGACTTGGTCAGTTCTTCATGTTCAAATTAAACTCTCATTGCAAACATTTCGGTTTTTATATAAAGTCTTTTTCGTTGGCCTACAAAACAGAGGAAATACAAGGAATGATTCAATCATTCAAAAACAAAACATACATAAAAGCGCAATTAGTAAACTTTTGAAACAGAAAAAAAAAACTACTAAGTATCACATACTTGGTTGGTTGTCTGGTGTAATTTGGTTGCTTTGCTTGTTTTTTCAGTTCAGTGTCACGTGTTCATTTAAACTAGACAGTTGTTGTTATAATCCGCACACTAGTTTTCTTTGTAAAATAATCTTAAATAAAATTATTTTTTCTGTTTCAAAATGTTATACTTCGATAAGTTTTCTCACAAACCTATTATCAAAATTCTATTGTCAATTCTTATTTGTAAATAATTGCACTTTTTATGTATATTTGATTTTTGCATTATTGAAATATTTCTTATATTTTCTCTGTTTTGTAGGCCTATGAAAAAGACTTTATATAAAAACCGAAATGTTGGATATGAGAGTTTAATTTAAACCTGAAAAACTGACCAAGTCCTGATAAATTTTAATTTTTCTATGTATATATAAACCAATTAAAAAACTTTGTTGACCCGTTTCGTATCGTATTTTCATCAAAAAACTACATAAATACATAGTAATTGAATCAAACGTCCAGTTTTTGTATATATTTTGTATAATCAAACTTTAATTTTGTATATAAATATATCTCTAAGATGTATGTATAAAAAAGTACTAGTTTGAAATATTCAGAAATACAATAAATAAGTTGCTCAATAAGAATGTAGGGCAATACACAGGATGGGGGAAAGTCTTGAATTATTGGGAGCAATAACCATCTGTATTTCAGAGATTACTAGGAAACCAAGTCTAAGGCGCTATTCATTCTAATACAGATGTTTTATACCTGTATTGAGCCATAACCTTTACTGTTTGCTTAACACCTCAAGATAGAAAATAATTTTAAAAGTAAGCTAAAATAAATGAACCGTACTGAAATCATAATTTTTTAATAGTAGTAAGTTTACTACTAACTTTGATAAAACGTGAAATATTTTTACTGCCTCCATTCTTCTTCGCTTGAATTCAAGTATATATATATATACTTTTTTTCGTTGGAAATACGATCCAAAACGGACAAATATAGTTCAATATAAACAAAAAAACATAGAGAAATCAAAAGAACACACTTACAGTCTCTAATTTTCGGTTGAACCGTCTTCAGGAGAGATAAGAGAGGGAAACCAAGCGCACTGGTTCAGAGACGGTTGGAGACCAACAGTGTTGCCGCATGCGCGCCCGTTCACAGAAAATAAGGCAGATTTATGTATTTATTTATTTAAACAGGAATCAATTTATAATTACATTAAATTAATGGAATATGAAAACAATAAATGAATAAAAGAAAAAATTGAAAAATTAAGGGAAATTGATACATATTAACGAACAGAGAAATTGATATATAAACAAAAGTACTGACTAAGCTATGATAGAATAAAATAAAACTAAGAATACAAATAATAATAATTATTTGTTATTATTATTATTATTATTATTATTTGTATTCTTAGTTTTATTTTATTCTATCATAGCTTAGTCAGTACTTTTGTTTATGTATCAATTTCTCTGTTCGTTAATATGTATCAATTTCCCTTAATTTTTCAATTTTTTCTTTTATTCATTTATTGTTTTCATATTCCATTAATTTAATGTAATTATAAATTGATTCCTGTCTACCTTATTTTCTGTGAACGGACGCGCATGCGGCAACACTGTTGGTCTCCAACCGTCTCTGAACCAGTGCGCTTGGTTTCCCTCTCTTATCTCTCCTGAAGACGGTTCAAACCGAAAATTAGAGACTGTAAGTGTGTTCTTTTGATTTCTCTATGTTTCTTTGTTTATATTGAACTATATATATATATAAAGATTTCAAATAAACACGTGAAATAACCATCAATGATCAAACCACTATAAGAAATGGGAAAACAAGACTAAGATCTTTCAACCGTAACAACCGTTCTTCGTCAGAGTCAAAAACCCAACTAAACACTGTTCACTAAACACTGATCAGTGTTTAGTTGGGTTTTTGACTCTGACGAAGACCGCTTGTTACGGTTGAAAGATCTTAGTATTGTTTTCCCATTTCTTATTGTAGTTTGATCATTGATATATATATATATATATATTATATATATATATACTATATACGATACATACTATATCCAGCTTATAGTATATATCGTATTTATATACGATATACCATATTTAAGTCTGCCTAAGAACCGAGAAACCGGTTAAGTGAAAAATCATAAACCATTTAACATTTACCTGTCCTTAATGAGAATTAAAAAGTGTGTATAGAAATACAGAAGAAATAACTCTGTCTTAATATTGCCATTTTTTTTAAGACATTTAAGATGAAATATTTCCAATTTGTATCAACTATTGATATATACATTACAAAATTGCCACATGCTAAATGATAGTGAAGTATCACTAGCATGTCTACTTACATAAACATTACTAGTACTTTTAGTACAGTTTTAGTCTGAAGAGACAAGTAATGATATACTAAACTTGCAAACGTATTCAATAAAAACATCCAAGTAAAATATGGAGTACTATAATAAACGTGATTTGTTACCAACTTTTAGTAATATAAATATATATATATATATATATGTGTGTGTGTGTGTGTGTGTGTGTGTGTGTGTAGTAATTAAATGAAACGATCAAGCGAAGTTTTAAATAAAAACGAATTAAAACGAAGGTAGCACACAGATAGACAAAGGTAGACACACAGATAGACACACTCACTTCTATATTTCGACGGTCGTCGTCATCAGGAGGCGAAGAGTCTCGCAGGAAGGTAGGGCGGCGACTGAGTCGAAATATAGAAGAGTTATTCCTTTGTCTATTTGTACGCTACCTTTGTTTTAATTCGTTTTTAAATATATATATATATATATATTGGACTCAATAAGGTGTCTGATAGATAGTCGGTCTGTTAGTTGATTATATCATCTTATAAATGATTGTAAATAGTTCTAGCGATTCTGTTATTATATATATAATATATATATATATATATATATATTATATATATATATATATATATATATAGGTGTGTTCTCTAATCGGGGTTTGGTCAATTTTCCAGGATAAAAAATTAAACTCTCGTTGCCAACGTTTCGGTTTTATTTAAAACTTCTTCATAGGCCTACAAACAAAGGATAATTATCCTTTGTTTGTAGGCCTATGAAGAAGGTTTCAAATAAACCGAAACGTTGGCAACGAGAGTTTAATTTTTTATTCTGGAAAATTGACCGAACCCCGATTAGAGAACACACCTATTCTATCAAACGGTCGATATATTATTGAATCTGTTATTATATATATATATATATATAATATATATATATATATATTTGTAAATTTGGGGAGCAATCCTTCTTTTATACATGCCACAGTACAAAGGTCGTTCAACAAAACATATGCATATATATATCCAAATACAAAGAAAATTAACACACAGAGTACGTTAGTAACACACTAACACTATTTCTTAGAATATCCGTATTCAGGAGAAAAAAGAAAGGGAAATCAACCACGGTGAAGAGACAAAGGAATATAACCGAATTATACCTGTGCTCAATATCTAAACAGCTGCAAAATGTAAAAGAAACTCCAGATCTAATGATAGTTATTAACTATACTAATAATCAATTTTTTTATATATCATTATAACAGTATATATATATATATATATTATATATATATTATAATTATATATTTTTTATTTCTATAATTTCTAATAATATTTAGGGATACCACGTATCATTTCGGAATTTTTTCTAGTGCCTGTCAAAGCCAGGCACATCTGCTAGTTTTATAATACATAAACATATTGTAATATACATGATAATATATAAACATGTATGCAGGTATGCATATTTTGTGCGTCCATAATTAAAGTGGAGGCCCTTAAGCAAATGTAATCTGACCCAGTGGTGAACAAAGGCTTACTCGTGCATGATTTAGGCTAATATCATGGGAGGGAATACATCATTCCCTGCCAATGCACAACTATGCCCAGTCACTCAAATTATAACTTCAATTTCATAATTTCCATTTTGTAAACTTTCAAGTTCTTTCACAAAACTTTATCATAAGTTTTCTTAATTTTTTATTTGTAAAATGTTATTATTTTTTTTTAAAAAAAAAACTTTAATTAACTGCTCTACAATATAATTTAATTTATACACCTAATATAAGTATAATGATAAAAATTGAAAAAAAAATTAATCTATAATTTCTTTGGTTAATGATGATTTTCCTTTTAATACAATCTAAAACGCTTGCATTTAACATATCAGAAAGAACGAACGGTCGTTTGATCCACTGATAAAAATCGTTGATGTCAAGTAGATGCTGTCCTTTTGTTATTTTAAATAAAAATTTAAATATATTGGTTACCATTTTAAAAAATTAATATAAGAATTATAAATACGCAATAATATAAAAAATAATAAACATATCATTAACAATAACATAATAACATCAAATATTTTGTCATGATTTCCTCATGGAGTATTTCTTCTAAATAGATATAATGAAATGAGAGATGAGAAATAAGAAATGTTTATTTAATACAAATATAAAGAAAGAAAATTACAATTTGTGTTTTGAATATGATATATGTTCTAAATCCATCGTAAGACAACAAAGTATTTAGATTATTCAATCTTTTTATGATGTATTTATATTTTAATTTAAGCGTAGCAAATAGTTGAATATTTTTTTGTCATTCATATCTTCAAATGTAATTACAATACATTCCAATTGATAGCTGATATTAGTTACCATTTGATTTTAAATTGTAACTTCTTACTAAAAAAATCACTCATTTCTTTGAAATTTTGAAAAATAACTAATCAGATGCAACAAGTAACATCAGGAAGGGCTTCATACCCAGCAGTCTCTATGCCACATTGTCGATTTTAATAATCCCAAAACTAATAAACTTTGCATTATGTAATATTCACATAAGGTTCTTATGACGCTGAGAGAAAAGCAGTTGTTTTTATGTAAAACCTATAAAGCAGATATCATCAGGAAATCTGTCGATTAATCATCACCAGTTAATTCTTAATAAGATAAGGCATACAGTGCTTAAAGTGTTATAACATGTCATTAGGACAACTTGTGTGGAAACTTCCCTCCAATCAAAGAGAAATGGTCAGGAGACTGGAAAGGACAAGTATAAAAGTCGTGAATGCGGAAGCTGCCGTTTATTTCAATCGAATATGTTTAAATGAGAATCTGCTGCCAACTTAATCGAAAAAAATATATATATATACATATTGGTGTAAATTGTTACGATATTACTAGGACAGATGTTGTGGCAACTCTAGCCAGAAGAAAGAAAAACTGCCCGATAGATCGAGGACTACAAAGTGCATGGTCTCCCTTTTTCTTTTCTCCTGAAGACGGTTTGCCCGAAAATTTGAGTTTGTAAGTGTGTTTCTTCACTCTGTGCGTTACTCTTCTTCGATTTTGAACTCATATTGAGTCCAGCATGGCCAGCTGTGAGGCTCGTAAAAGCTCATATGTAGGTATGACCACGACTACATTATCAAGAAGAATTACGATGCACCTTTCTGCCGGCGCACCAAAATCCCATACAACAGCACTCCATAAGACAAGACTCACAACAGAAATGATGGTGAATTCCACGACAATTATCGCCAAAGAAAGAAACCATGTTAAATTACAAATATTAGAAGCATTCATAATTCAAGAAAAGCAGCCAGCCATAAATATACAACTTAATAATTCTTGTCGAATTTAAAACTATTTTCCAAGAGGCCAAACCAGATTAGCCAGGTAGTAGGTGAGTCCAACCACCCTGCCTTAATCCCCCATAATGCCCCGTAATCCAGGGCGATGTCCTGTGAACATTCCAATAGTAATCCACCTCTATATATATAAACTAACAATCCTACTATTATTCTCATTATTGTCCTGAAGATGAATGTGGTACATTCGAAACATGTCGACTAACAATATTGGTGATAAGCTTTATAGTTTTAATGAAGAGACGAGGAAGGAATTCCGGAAACTAGAGAAATTGTGTAAGAAACAGATACAAGCCAAATATGGGGTGTTATTTAACAATATATGTTTAAATGAAGGACTGCTTCCAACTTTTACAAATATATATATACTCGTATGTTCGTATATTTGGGGAGTAGGCCTTCATTTATACAAGTTCCATTGAAACCTATGCCTATCTCCAGTTTAACAGTTTTTCGAATTAATTTTTCCAATTTTCTGACCTCTGACTTCCACAAGTTCGGGAGAAGATACATCAGTTCTCCAAAATGTTTATTCCTATACTCCGACATGTTTCCGTCTTCAACGAAACATGTGAAACTACCTTTGTAAATAATATCCTTGAGAATGGTCGGTGAAGACCGAAACATGTCGGAGCACAGGAATAAAAATTTTGGAGAACTGATGTATCTTGTCCCGAACTTATGGAAGTCAGTGGCCAGAAAATTGGAAAAATTAATTCGAAAAGGTGTTAAATAGAAATAGGCCAGGTTTCAATAGAAACTCATATACATATATATATATATATATATATATATATATATATTTCATAGTCGATCTTTCAACTATGAACGTCTTGATTGATTCATGCCACAGTACAAAGGTCGTTCAACAAAACATGCATAAAAGAAGGATTGCTCCCTAAATTTACAAATATATATATATATATATATAACAGATTCAATAATATATCGACCGTTTGATAGAATAGGTGTGTTCTCTAATCGGGGTTCGGTCAATTTCCAGGATAAAAATCAAACTCTCGTTGCGACGTTTCGGTTTTATTTAAAAATTTTTTATAGCAGAAGTAAGAATTTTTTAACTAAGAAAATGAAATTTACATTATTTAAAGGAACAACAATGTTAACCGGACTAGTCTAGACTTAACTGGTCTAGATTTCAACAGTTTAGTCGAAGGTTTTGTCCGGCTACTACATTGTTGTTCCTTTAAATAATGTAAATTTCATTTTCTTAGTTAAAAAATCTTAACTTCTGCCTATGAAAAAGGTTTTTAATAAACCGAAACGTTGGCAACGAGAGTTTGATTTTTTATCCTGGAAATTGACGAACCCGATTAGAGAACACATATATATATATATATTATATATATATATATATTATATATATAAAAATTTTCTCATAAACACGTGAAATAGCAATCAATGTCAAACAAGACAATGCAAAACAGTCTTGTTTTCCTATCTCATATTGTGGTTTGACACTTAAAGTGGTCTAAACTATATTAACAAAGAAGAATAACTTAAACCTTGACCAAAAATTCTTCTTCAGAGTCCAACTCATTCTGACGATACCGTCAGAAGATCACTTGTTCTGGTTGAAGATCTTAGTCATTTTTCTCATTTCTTGCTACGGTTTAGATGTTGATATATATACATATATCAATGATCAAACCACAATAAGAAATGGGAAAACAAGACTAAGATCTTTCAACCGTAACAAGCGGTCTTCGTCAGAGTCAAAAACCCAACTCAACGAAACGAAAATTATATTTTTTGACGAAAGTCAAAAACCCAACTTCTGACGAAGACCGCTTGTTACGGTTGAAAGCTCTTAGTCTTGTTTTCCCATTTCTTATTGTGGTTTGATCATTGATTGTTATTTCACGTGTTTATGTGAAATCTTTTTATATACATATATATGAAGCTTAAACCCAAAAAAAAATAAATGAAGAGAAATAAATGCTTTGAGGCCTTTTACTTTACTTTATACCTCAGAGAACAAAGTAAAACATTGTTACTTTGTTTGCTTTCTGATGACTAACAAACTCAAACTCAAAAATCAAGACTATCTTTTATCAATATTTTAACATATAAGACACAATTGAACTCCTTAAAAATGTGATTTATAATATAGAGATTATAAAAAGGTTATAAACAAACTTTATAACAAAGAATATAAACCATTATTTTTTTTTTTTAAGAGAAAGAACCGATTGATTTTCAATACTTTGGAAAGCTGTAAATGTTCACTCTAGTTGAAAGATATTTTGTCTTTGGGGGCTATCAGTTTGAGATCATAGTAGGAAAGGTGGTTTAAACGCTTGAGGAAATTCAATTACAAGCATTTTCGTTGATCCTTTTGACTCCTTCTTACTGAATTATTGAAGAAACTGACTTGAAAACGAAAATATTTTTGAATCTACCATACACATATTGGTACTCAACAGTTCATAAGAATACAATAAATAGACCTTCTCAGTTACACTAAACGTCAAAATATCTTTTAAGACAAATTTTTTTTTGTCTTAACTAATGTTACAAGAAAAAATAATAATATAACAAATTTAGAATTCACGATGTAGAATCAACCAGGTAACGTGGATTGTCGATAAATGGCGCGGGTGCCGAATCATAAATGAGCCACACTTTCTAAGAAGTGAGGAACTATAATTGTGGGTGTTGATTATCAATCAAACAAACTATAATTGTAAAGAATTGTTGAAACAGGCTATAGTAATTGTAGTAGGGACATTAAGACTAAAACAAACTTTAATCCTGGCTTATCATGCAATTGTAATGTACTATATTTTCTTTCTTCCATATATTGATATCTGTGTATTTGAAGATACAAATTCTTAATTACTATTGTTCTAGAATACTCAATACAGTCATACTTCGGTTCAGAACGTGACAATTCGAAATTTGAACAAAAAATACCAGCTTTTTTTTCGCTTCGGTTGTCATATAAGTTTCAGTAATCAAACACGCGATATAAGTAGTGATATTTTTTTTCAAACAAGTCACGTTGTGATTGTTTTCTTTTGTTAAAGTATTTCTAATGATTCTTTTATTGCCAAACTCAATCCTTTATGTAGCAAGAACAGGTAGGTTGTGAGCCCGAGTCAAGAGTACGAGCCCAACCCAACACGAAATTCCACCCTGGTCGGGATCAAAATGTCAATTATTACGTTCGGGTCGGATCCGTGCTTCCCACTAGCTCGGACTTCGTCAGAGTCAAAAACCCAACTGCAGTTGTGCAGACATGATTTTAACACTCTCTGTGGTACTAACAGTATTATATTAACTATAAATTTGTAAATATATGAAGGAAATGTATTAATTTGTATATTCTTTTGTAATGACATACTGAAAATGATTTATTAATACCGACATACCAACTGCAGTTGGGTTTTTGACTCTGACGAATTCCGCTTGTTACGGTTGAAAGCCTTAGTCTTGTTTTCCCATTTCTTATTGTGGTTTGATTATTGACTGTTATTTCACGTGTTTATGTGAAATCTTATATATATATATATATATATATCGGGTATATCGGACTCGGGCCGGGTCGGGCATGGACTGGGCTGCGCTTTAATACCCGTTGGACTGGGTCCTATCAAGCTGGATTTTTGAGCTCGTTTTTACCTCTAGTAGCAAGTCCATCAAATTTTCTAAACGGTCAGGTTCACATCAATACGTTATTTGCAAAATTTGAAATGTTTGTATTGTAGTTGAAGTTATGAATATGTTCTTTAAATTTTTGTACTAAATATATTTAAGCTGTGGTATACATATGTCGAAGACTTCAAACAGATAAGGTTAGAGGCGTAGAAACCTTTTTTGCCACCTGGGGTGGTCGTAAGATTTAGGCATATATATATATTGGCACCATTGAGTTAAAATAGGTATTTATATCCGTGATTTTGGAAGGTTACATTAGTCCCATTGATGATGCAGCCATTGCGAAACCAGTCGGCCGACTCTAACAGCGATAGACGAGGTATGACGGTTAATAATAATATCTTAACACCTATAAACATCAGATCTGGGATCAAAACCCAGGATTGGCAGACATGATTTTAACACTCTCTGTTGTACTAGCAGTATTATATTAACTATATTTGTTTAAATAAATGAAGGAAATGTATTAATTTGTATATTCTTTTGTAATGATACATACTGAAAATGATTTAGTAATACCGACATGAATATCTATTTCATATTAGTACTTGATGGATGGATCTTTTCAGAGGTACGTATCAGGGTGCAAGGAGGAAATGAAGAAGACTTCCTTGTTAATAAATGCAAACTACTAAACCCAGCCTCCTCAGTTACCTTTCTCAGCTTTTATTACCTTTCAAATAATTTTACCTCTACGGTTTTACATTTTAATGAATAGCGCTCAAGGTAACGCAGTTTCTGAAAACGTATATCGACCTATTTCTTTTAAATCCTCCTATTTCCTCTTGACAAAGTTTTAAAATTTCTATCTCTTTCGAGCATGTAAATATATATATATATATATATATTATATATATATAAAACTTGAAATGGTCCAAACAGGACTACTAGTTCACACAGGAAAAAGAAAAACAAATAAAGACACAACACAAAAACCTTTGTTTGTGAGTCTTTTGTGTTGTATCTTTATTTGTTTTTCTCTTTCCTGTGTGAACTATATATATATATATATATATATATATATATATACACGAGTTCAAAATTCAAGAAGTGTAACACACAGAGTAAGGAAACACACTAACAGACTCAATTTTTCGGGTAATCCGTCTTCAGGAGAAAAGAGAAAGGGAGACCAAGCACGTTGTAGACGCAACGGCAAGTTACTTGCTAAGGAAGTTCATTGACAGTTTAACTTTTGTTTATACAAGTAAGATGGTATTTTTATTATGAAAAAACACGATCAAGTCAATTTAATTTACACTGAGTTCAACATTTATTCAAAAAAAAGGTAGAAAAACAGAAGAAATGGACACCCTTAAGTTTTGTTCATTTGTATGGACTATAAGTTGTGAATAACTAGCAGGCAAGATTGAAAGACCCACAGACCTTGGCCTGGATGTGTCCCGCGGGTCGTAGTTTGCCCACCTCTGCTCTGATCTATGGAGTTCTTTTAAAGACTTATGTTTGTTTAATTGTTATGAATATTAGTTAGTTTTTATTGATTAAATTTTTCTTATTAAAAAGAAATTTTAACTATTGATAATTTTTTTTTATTATTTAGTTAAAAAGAGAGTTTTAATATGTCTAATCATTAATTATAGTGTAATTGTTTTGGTAGGAAACGTGATAGCGTCGGTCTATAGTTGAATAATGAAAGGTAGTCATGGATAACTGAGTACTAAGAGATGCTCTTAGGGACCAGGTTAGCTCAGTGGTTAACGTACTCGCCTCTGGGCTGGTAGTCCGGGGTTCGATCCTCACCTAGCCCTCGATTTATTCACGCGGGAGGTGAATAAATCTGAGTACGTCGTTCCTCGAAGAGGACGTGAAGCGGTCGGTCCCAAGCCCGCTCGATGTCAGCTACTCGTTAAAGATCCCTACTCGAAATGTACTAGAGTTAGACAAAATTTTATGACTCCCATAATGTAGAATCTGTAGAATCACCGAAAAACAAAAAGCCGGCAAATGTTTGACGTTATTACCCGCTAGGGGATCGGATGAAACAATAAAAAAAAAATAAAGAAGAGATGCTCTAATAGACAGACAAGGGAGATTAATTTTTCAAGCACGTCCCAGTGGTACCCCTAAATATTTGGGCTGCATTGATTTTGAATATGTATACCCGGGGTGGCGAACCTGCGGCTCGCGAGCCACATGCAGCTCTTTGAAGGATTATTTGTGGCTCTTTCAATAAATGTTTCATTGAACGCAATTATATTTTAAAGCATTATTATCGCTCCGTTTGTATTTTTGCATGCCTTTTAAACATGTATACAACAGTGACTCACGAAGCATTTCAAATTTTGCAAAATGTCTCGGACTACCGAGTAGCTTGGCCTCCCCTGATATACCATGTATGCTACAGTAAGAAATTCAGGAATAAGGAATTTTTTTTAATCAAGTAACCGGTTCTTGTCAAGAATACTCAAAGGATGAAGATTGTAGTTGAAAACAGGTATTTGGTATGACAATAAGTTAAAGGGTGAAATAAGTATTTTAACAAAGCATAAAAGTTATAAAATGAAAACATAAGTTGAACAGGACAAACAAAGACGTTCCGAAACAAAAGAAAAAAACCTCTATAAAAGCTTATTCCTCACGGTAATATTAAGAGCAATAATTTGAATGAACTATTATAAATATTTATTACATTTGATAGCTTCGTTTAATCTCATATATATTGTAAAACATATATTCGAATAGAATTTAAAAACACTTCTTTTTTAAACAATTTCAATTGTATTTAATTATATATTAATTTCTGTTTTTGTTCTTTCATGCAGCACTCATTTAAATTATTTATTAATTACATAAATTATATAATCTAAATTATATTTTTTAAATGACGGGTTTGCTCTCTTCCCTGCCACTGTATGGCTGATCTATTTTTTATATTATTAAGCATTGTACAATCAGATGTTATTATGTTATAAAAAAAAAACAAACGTTCATATTACTATATGGAATTTTGAGAATAAAATGAACAGACTATAGATGATACTATACAGGCAGAAAGTAGTTTTAACAAAATTTCTAAAAATATATTCATACTTTCAAATACAATAAACATTACATTTATTATGTATTCTATCAGTTAATAGGCTGTGAATCCAACAGCTTAGAAAAATTGTTGGACTGGCGAAATAAAGAACTGAGACTGGCAATAACAAATGAATTGAAAAAATGTTGACTTAATGTTAAAAATGTTAAGATGTTTAGTTGTTTAGCTTTAAATTCCATGAAGCGAATTTCCTTTATAAAAGAATTGTATATATGATCCGTTTTCAAAAAACTATTTATTAATTCTACTTTTGCGGTTGTTAAAGCTAAAATTGTAACTCTGGATGTTTTAGTATATAAACGTCTATTTTTATTTTAATATATAAAGAATTACGGTCATCTGTGAAATTTCTAAAACAGCGTTTGAATTTGTTCACTTCGCAATATACAATACTATTATAAATAGACTAACCGCCCGATAAATAACTTATTATAACAAATAGAAAAAGAGGTAATAAGATAGTTACGAGATTAGCACAAAGAACAGAAAATTAAAAAATCCAAAAATAATATTGCTTATAAATGAAGATATCAAATATTTAATCTATAATAACTAATCTAATTAGTTACAGTAGACTAATGAAATAAACTTAATATAGAAATGGTGAGTCATCATCTAGGTGTCACTCTGTGAAGACGGAAGTCCGAAAGCGTTCGAGTGGAGAAGAAAATTTACGAGATAAGACAATTTAAGAGGTAAGAAATGTACGAGGTAAGACAATTTATGAGATAAGAAAATGTACGAGGTAAGAAAATTTACGAGGTATGAAAATGTACGATGTAAGAAAACTTACGAGGTAAAAAAATCTACGAGGTACGAGGTATGAAAATGTGCGAGGTAAGAAAATTTACGAGGTAAGAAAATTTACGACCTAAGACAAATTACGAGGTAAGGAAATGTATGAGGAAGAAAATCTACGTGGTATGAAAATTTACGAGGTAAGACTGTTTATAAAAATATAAACAACCTAGAACTGTTGCAGCCAATGAACCACCAATCAACACATTCTGTTAATAAACATAATGGCATTGTATTCAGTTTCAAGAAGTTAATTGAATTAACCCTCGGTGATAACAGATTTATTTCCAATCATTTACCTTGAGCCAAATATGTTTTAAAATATGATCACCTCTTGGTTGATCTGCACAAACAATAATTGATTGATACAACGGCAAAATTTAATTCAATTATATAAAAAATTCAAAATGTAAACACCTATTCAAGTTTACTGCTATAGAAGTAAACTATATAATAAAGATGTACGAGTAGGTATCTTAAGAAGATGTATGCATAAGAAATTAGTAATATTTTTATAATAGTATTCATATTGCTATTGAATTTTCTTATATAAATTATTCTATTTTATATTTTCATAGAGCCAGAGTAGCCCAGTAGCTTGTGTTCTCGTCTCTGAACTGGTGATCCGAGGTTCGATACCCACTCTGGTCTTTGATTTATTCACGTGAGAGGTGAATAAACCTGAGCACGTAGTCCCTTGGAGAGGACGTTAAGCCTCTTTTGATTTTAGCGCTCTTTCCAGTCATCGCATATTTATCAAATCAGGCCATCTCGTTTACGGGTTTATTTATCCACCGTCAGTTTTCCCCCACAGTTAAAACAGAGGACGTTAAGCCGTCAGTCCCGAGTCAGTGCAATGTCAGGTACTGGTGAATAATCCCTACTCTAAATACACTTGAGTTAGGCAAACTTTAGGACTCCCAAAGTAGAGTCAACAGGAAATGTGGGTGCCAAATAATAAATGAGCCACAATTTCCACCCCTAGAACAGCACTAAAAGATTTAGTACTGAACACGTCGTTACCCGTAGAGGATATTAAACAGTCGGTCCCGACCCTGTGCAATGTCAGATACTCGTTAAAGATCCCTACTCTAAACACACATGAGTTAAGCAATATTTAGCAATCCCAATGCAGAATCAACCAGATAATATGGCTTTTCCATTAATAAAATGGATGCTAAATAATAAATGAGTCACATTTTCCACTCCTTGGAAAATGTTGGCGAAATTATTTTCTTATACTATATTTTTATTTAAAATATATTCAATCCTGCATTCATTGAACATGTAAATCCATAATGAGAATACCTATCCATTTTTCAGAATGCTGATTCACTTCACAGTTTTAAAATTATTTTGAATCGTAAATAAATCACTACGTATAATACTCGAACTATATTAAAAAAAATTTGAATAACATTTTTTTTATATCCGAATGTTTATTAAAAGTATTTTTAAAAGCAGTCCACATTTCCAACATGAATATTCAATGAAAAACTGGAAATCTCATAATCATGTAATTATTCAAATATAGAACATTAAATAAAATGAAAAAGTTTGACTAACTTGATGAAATATTTAATTAAGG
>JAPFBL010001045.1:27500-35861 GCA_026182355.1 Hermatobates lingyangjiaoensis | reverse complement strand
ATATATTATGTTCAAACCGCCATAAGGAATGGGATAAAAGACTGAGATCTTTCAACCGTAGAAGTGGTTTTTGTCAGAGCCAAAACCCAACTGAAATGGGTTTTGACTCTGACGAAGACTGCTTGTTACAGTTGAAAGATCTCAGACTTTTAACCCATTTCTGATTGTGGTTTGAACATTGATTATTATTTCACGTGATTATTGTGAAATCTTGTTTATATATATATATATATATAACATCATATATTATATATATATATATTATATATAATTATATATATATATTATATTATATATATATTTATATAAACAGTCTTCAAGTCATATTTATTATAAAAGGAGAACCACCGCAAACTGATAATGAAAAATAGCCCAGATGCAGTCATCCCGGAGATGCAAAAGGCCAATGTCATATACGAATATAACTGCAATATCGGAGATTGTGAGCTCCTAGACAATTCAAAATATATCGGTATGACATCGACTACACTCTCACGACGACTGACAATGCACTTGCAAGCAGGAGCCATCGCTAGACACACCTCCGAGGAACATGGAAGAAAAACTAACTCGCCAGGTCCTTGTTCAAAACACTATCATTTTAAAGAAAATTAATGATCCAGCCAGACTGCAAATATATGAAGCCATGAAAATCATGAAGCACAACCCATTAATTAATCGTCAACACACGGGTGGTTTCACGCACACTGCAGCTACTAGGTGACCAACCACCAGCTACTCGCCAAGCCGACACTCAGTCACCGCCCAGTATTCAGACCAGCAACACCTAAGATATGTATATGAGACAAAATGTCGTAGGAAGAATCAGAATGAAGAAAAAAAAAGCTCTGAGACCTCCTAGATTATATATATATATATATATATATATATATAATATATATTGTATAATAAGTATCGACCATGGAATACATACAAACCTAAAGTTTATCGGGACTCGGTCAGTTCTTCAGGTTCAAAATTAAACTGACATTGTCAACGTTTCGGTTTTTATTTAAAATCTTTTTCATAGGTCTACAAAACAGACGAAATATAAGAAATAACTCAATCATTCAAAAATCAAACATACATAAAAGAGCAATTAGTTACATTTAAGAAATTACAATAGAAATTTTGACAATAGGTTAGTGAGAAAACTTACAGAAGTATAAATTTTGAAACAAAAAAACTAAGTATCACATTACAAATTATTTTACAAAGAAAAATAGTCTGTGGATTTCAACAACAACCAAAAATTTTAAGTTTTTGGTACACGAAACCTACTAGTGCTGGAAGAATACTGAATTATTATTCTTCCCATCCTATGAATCAGAAATTATATTGCGTTAAGAATATGGTGAAAAAAGTTGTAGAAGTAAGTTCATCATTTTGCCTAAATAAGAAAAGGGTAAAAGAGTTACTTCAGAAAAATAACTATCCAGAAAATTTAATTGAATGATTTGGGTAAAAATATTTAAGGCAACAACAAGAACCAGAAAATGGTACAAATACTGACTTAGAAGTTCAAGATAAAAAGTTTTTTAAATTTCCATATATTGAAGAATTATCACAACCAATTAAAAAGCTCTTCAAAAGACACTTACCTCAAGTTAATTTAGCATTTTATAGCAAAAGAAAAGTGATATCATAATTTTGAAATGTAAATGAGAAGATCCCAAAGGATTTACAGAGTAAATTATATATGCAATACAGTGAAAAGACTGTAACATAGTTGATTAAGGAGAAACGGTTTTTAAAGGAAAGGACTTACCAGCACAGCTGTTCTATAAGAAAAAAGAAAATTAATGCCACTGCATTAGCAGCACACAGTATTAATGAAGGCCATAATTTTGATTTTGATGAAATAAAAATAATAGCCAAAGAAATGGATGAACAGAGAAGGAAAACTCTGGAAATGTTATATATTAGAAAGGACCAGTCATCCATTAATTATATTAGTGACATTTTAAATTTAAATAGTATTTATTCGGGTGTGTTAAGTTAAACATTGTTGATAGATGAAAAATTGTGTTGTGTCTTTTTTGTTGTCTAGTGAAATTTGGTTACCTATCATGTTTATTTCAGTTGATTGTCACGTGTTCATTCAAACTTCAGTTGTTGTTGAAATCTACAGACCATTTTTCTCTGTAATATAATTTGTAATGTAATACTTAGTTTTTCTGTTTCAAAATTTATACTTCTGCAAGTTTCCTCATTAACCTATTGTCAAAATTTCTATTGTAATTTCTTAATTGTAACTAATTGCTCTTTTATGTATGTTTGATTTTTGAATGATTGAATTATTTCTTATATTTGCTCTCTTTTGTAGACCTATGAAAAAGGTTTTAAATAAAGACCGAAACGTTGGCAATGTCAGTTTAATTTGAACCTGAAGAACTGACCGAGTCCCGATAAACTTTAGTTTTGTGTATATATATACATATATATATTGTTTTCTATGAGTTGACCGGGGAAAAAAATATGATTCGTTGAAATGCTGACCAATAGGAGAGTAGAGTTAGTAGGTCCTTGCGTGCGGTTCCAGTTACCCGCTGCTTAGCGAATCCTTCGTTATTCCGCCAATGGTTATAGAGGTTGCTCAGTCCCTCTGTGAAATAAGATTATTGGCAGAAAACACAAGCCTCACTTTGCAGTGAACTCCTGTTCCCTTTCTATTGTTGTTTTTTGTGGTGGTTGGGTGTTGGTTTTTTCTATTATCTGCTCTAAGTAATAAATACGGAAACAGTAAAGAGTAACTGCTACGGAAATAAATTCAATTTCCGTAGCAGATAATAGAAAAAACCAACAAACAACCACCAGAAAAAACAATAATACCTAGAAAGGGAAAAGGAGTTCACTGCAAAGTGAGGCTTGTGTTTTCTGCCAATAATCTTATTTCACAGAGGGACTGTGCAACCTCTATAACCATTGGCGGAATAACCAAGGATTCGCTAAGCAGCGGGTAACTGGGACCGCTACTAACTCTACTCTCCTATTGGTCAGCATTTCAACGAATCATATATATAAATATAAAGATTTCACATAAACACGTGAAATAACAATCAATGATCAAGCAACAATAAAAAAATGGGAAAGCAAGACTAAGATCTTTCAACCGTACAAGCGGTCTTCGTCAGAGTCAAAAACCCAACTGCAGTTTGTGTTTTTATATAAGTTATATATAAAAAAATATAAGAAAAACCCATTTTCTTATTGTGGTTTGATCATTGATATAATTATATATATATATATATATATATATATATATATATAATTAAAGTAGACGGCAGTTTCCGCATTCACGACCTTTTTGCTGGTGTTTTCTAGTTTTCTAACTCATTTTCTTTGGTATAGAGTGATTTCTAGTTTCACTACCAAAGAAAACTAGTTAGAAAACTAGAAAACACCAGCAAAAAGGTCGTGAATGCGGAAGCTGCCGTCTACTTTAATAAAATATGTTTACAAGAGAATCTGCTGCCAATATACACTAATTTATATAAACGAGAAGTAATATACGTATATATAACATTCAAGAAGAGTAACACACAGAGCAAAGAAACACACTTAAAAATTCAAATTTTCTGGCAATCTGTCTTCAGAAGAAAAGAGAATGGGAGACCAAGCACGTTGTAGGCTCAACGGAAGTAACCGACCAGGTGATATACAGAGATATTACAAATAGATCACGTGACTCTACAATTATCTAAAATATCATAAATAGATTTTTTTTATTTCTTTAATACATATATGTAACCACAAAGAAAACACTATTAACAACACTGCCAGAACTCACTTCAATATTTCGAATCGTCGTTATCACAAGATAAGATGCAATACACCTTGATAAGAAGCTAAAATACACCTAAGAAATTCTGGCTTGCAGTGGCAGTCTTAGGTGTTGTCAATATACCAGTAAGAGCAAAGGGAAAATATGAATTAACTGAAAATGAAAAGTTATAAATAATATAAGATACAATATCTTATTATATTACAATAAATTCTAGTTCCCTTTATAGTTTTCATTGTCTAACTCTTTTGACTCAAGTATGATTTTTAATTCATTTTTCAAGAACGTCGGGTTCATTTGTTTTCGATTCGAATTAAATTTCTCTGGAGTTGATTATATGAAATAACTGTTTAAACATATTTGTTTAATTAATGAAGATCTTAATTGCATGTTTACTTGTTCTATTGCTACAAATATGATTTTTTCTGTCTATAAATATTTTACAGATTAAGTGAAGGAAAGATTGTGCGTCCCCTCTTTATTAATAAATTGCAATTAGCTGGTTCTCAATCACATTAATTTTAAGGTATTAATTAATTACATTATTGAAGATATAACTACGTGTAATCGCAAGGATTTGTGAATTTCAATTTAGAAGCATTAGGATTCATGAGGACCTAGGCCAGCAAATTGAATAAGTTTAACGTCAAATAATCTTACTCCATTAAACAAGCAATTGTGTGAAATTTACACTACAAGTATAACCACACTCATAGGTAGTTTGTGAGCTATATATATAGTTTTATAAGAAATATAAACTATACACTCATAGTAAAATATTAAATCACCTAGGTTGAGGCACAGTCCAATGGTCCAGGCCTTCACCTAGGTCTATTCCGTCAATCCATTTCAGTGCAACTCTGAAACAACAGTTGGTATCAATGAAAACACTTAAAAAATCTCTTTAGACAACGTTGAATCTAAACAGAAATTTACATACATTCAAAGATTTCAAGATTCTACAGTTAAAGTTTACTGGCTAATTATAGTCTCAAAATATTGTAGCATATAGTCAATTATAGACTAATGAAAAGTTTATATTGAAATAAACATCAGTCTTGAAAATCTTTTTTTTTTTAAATTCCAACAAGATTGGTAAGGAAAAATATAAATATGGTATTAATCAATATATATAAAAAGATTTCACCTAAACACGTGAAATAACAATCAATGATCAAACACAATAAGAAAGTCTTGTTTTCCCATTTCTTATTGTGGTTTGATCATTAATCAATATATATAAAAAGATTTCACATAAACACTTGAAATAACAATCAATGATCAAACCACAATAAGAAAGTCTTGTTTTACAATTTCTTATTGTAGTTTGATCATTAATCAATATATATATCTACTCTTAAAATAGATTCTAGTTCCATTTAAAGATTTTTAATTCTTTTTCATGTAGTATGATCTGTAATTCAAGTTTCAAGAACTTCGGGTTGAATTTACATTACAAAAAGATGTGATGTAAGAAAATCAATCAAATAGAAAAACCTGTTTACCTTGTTAACAGAAAAAGTAAAACTCTAGTTTACTTCTAGTATCAAACGACTTTAAATAAACAAAATATATTAAATAATAATATAACTCTACAAATTTATTATAACAATTTTCTTGATATACATAATTATGTATAGAATCGTAATAATTATTCGTTTTTTTAATAGATGTTTAATTAATGAAATATTTTAACTAATAAGTTTAATAAAATATATAGTATTAAACATTGATGCATTTGAAAGAAAACCTAAATTAGTGTAATGCTTCATTACAGTTAAATAAATAAATGAGATGAAGCTAAAAATTAATCTACAATATTTCTATGAAAAGCATCTTTTACATAGATAGAAAACACGGATTTGAACTTCAATGTTCGGTTACCTGGTCATCATTAATTTCTGTTGCTGGTATACCATCGAAACATTTGCAGCTATTAAAAGAACGTTTATTAAATCTTATTTAATTTTTTTTCTAAATAGCATTTAAAGATATTCTTTTTAATTGTCCATTAAAAATGGAAGCAAAAAGACTTTGAGATACTAGCAATAAGCCAGAATTGAAATATGAGAATATCAATATCCATGCAATAAATATATGATAAAATAAATCACTAACAATAATCAATATCATTAGAAATAAAAAAACACCACCAATGGACACCAAAACTAACGTATACTAACAGGGAGGATATGGGTTCCAACGAGGTTAGCGTAACATATGATCAGTTACAATATCTAGTAACTGAAGAAATGTGACAGGATGTAGCAGGTGTGTACAGTGAACACACAAGTTACTAGAAAGACTTAGTGAGGCCTGAATGTTAATTTAGTATTCTAAAAATAAATAAAAATGGAAAAGAAATGCAAAAGCAGGTAATATAACTTTCACTACTCCTGCGGTTTTGACACTGGGTAGTAAGCAAAAGTGTTTTTTTTTAAAGGGACCTCAAAACGATTAAATCTATCAAATCTAAAAAAAAAATAAGTGTTTGTTATGACTGCACTATTTCAGTTAGTGTGAATTAATATTTTCCAATTATTTATCCAGTAACGGTAATTAATGTTCCTCAGCATTTGTTGAAGGAAGTGTTTATGTTCACTTGTTGAAAAGGTAAAATATTTAGCATTAATCACTAAAAAAAAAACAATAAAGATGTTTATAAATATCATGTACGGGTTCGTACAATGATTACTGTAAAAATTGTAAAAAAAAAAAATTCTGATGAGAAGTAAAAACACCGAAGCTGTCCAGGATAACAATGAAATGAAAGATATAATTGGAACGGAGGAAAATAAACTGTGAATAAATGAAGTGAACAGGAATCAATATAAGATAGTTGTACTGTATAAAAATTGTTAAAACAATGGTAGGTTTGATGAAAACTATAGTCAGAACACTAACAATCAAATTTGCAGTGATCAGTCAGTCTAACCCTATTACCTAAACTATTAAATAAATGATTAATAAAGGAAGTAACAATACCTCAAAACGATTGTTCAACTTGAAAATTTAACTTGCCATTAGTCTGGATGTTCTTCCGATTGATAATAAAACACCTTGAATGTTGCCCGGGAGATTTAAATTTTACTTGTTGTACATATAAACAGCTGTTTATTTTTTCAATCTGTTTAACATAAGATTTATTAATCAAAATAAAATAGTCAGCTGGTTCTATCATTATGTTTGGTATAGAAATATTCCTTTTTGTTTTTTTAAATAGTTTGAGTCAAAAATATAAAGATATAAACTGTTCCATTTTTACATTCTGAATATAACTTTGGAAGTAGATGTATTTTTAAAAGTAAGTTTAAACAGTAGATATTTTAAAAAGGATATTTTTTGACCCATATGACATTAAAACTTTTATAAACTTATTAATTCGAACCCTTCGAGATCCTTTGCTACACTAATTAATAAAAGCTGTTGTTTACTCTCCCATCAGGTTTTGTGATCCTATACTAATAAACTATTAATTTAAAATTTTAAAATCCATCCACAGCTTTTTCTTATTTTTTTCCTTAATATATGGTACATTTTACATATCTTAGTTTACCAAGTCTTATATGTCATAAAATACATTTTCAAGTAAATAATAGTTATGTTAATTTTGCTTTATTTTCCTTGTTGACCTCTAAACAATACCTTAACAGAGAAAATACATTTTAGCACGTACCATTTGCTTACAATACAGTATAATATAAGTCAAAAACTAGAAATAAAGTTTTAAAGAATTTTTCTACTCAAGTAATACTATCCAAATATCACAATGATACTATCATTAATACATGAACGCTTTAAAACACCTGTTCTGGTATCAAGTGGACATATTACAGAAACACTGTATATCAACAATTAAATTTTACATTTCTTAAAAAAATAGAAGAAATGCATTCCCATAACTAAAAAAATTTCATCTCTTCGCGATTAAAAAATAAATCATCTGGTATATTAACTTCTGAAGCGAAATTTTCTAATAAAAAAAAAAGTAGAAAATTATTACAATGGTACGATCATTCAAGTGTGAATGTTCTTTGTGAAATTTTTGAATGTTTAAGCAAATAGGTCTTATTATTAGCAATGTCTGCATACACGAAGGACTATAAAAACAAACAGCTGCTTATTTATTCATCGTGTTTGACATAAAATTTGTTTATCTAAGTAAAATTGTCAGCTGGTTTTATTATTACTTTTGGTATCGGTACTCATTAACTTAACACCATCCTTTTTTTTTCGACAATTTAGGACTAAAAAATATATAAGTGTCTATTGATCAAGTTTTACATTTTGAAAATAGATTTATATCTGAAAGAAGTTTAAAAGTAGGTATTTAAAAAGGAGATTATTGTTTTATATAGCATTATAACACATAACATATGACTCAAAATAAATAACTGCTACTTATACAGATTTTTACATATATATATATATTATATATAAGTATAAGTGGGCAGCAAATCTTCTTGGAGACAAATGGAATTAAAGTATGCAACAGCTTCTGCATTAACTACCTTTTTTACTGATAGCCTCGATTTTTCTCACTATCGTTCGATGTTGCTGAGGTAATTTCCATATAT
>JAPFBL010001045.1:0-22500 GCA_026182355.1 Hermatobates lingyangjiaoensis | reverse complement strand
TTAAACATTTTCACATACCTCCCAATATATTATTTCGGTGAATTCAATGAAAAAATCTGGAGTGGCCTACACTCTACTTTACTATAAGTAACTCAATGTCAAATTTCTTGAGTATATAAAACATAACGTATCATTTAAGCATAACAAAATATCTAAATGGGATATAATTATTAGCATTGCATTCGTGGGTAGTACAGATAGTGATTGAAGGACATATCAATTTATAAGCTTATTTTGTACATCCAAATAATTTATTATTTGCAAATAATTTCATTAGTATTAACTACAGCAGTAAAACATTTTTGAAAAACCAATGTGAACATTTCTTGAAACGAAATATTATCCTACAAGAGAACATGGCTATTGTTCAAATAGCCAGTAGATTTTTAGATCGTTTACTTGACATCCTTCTACATTGAATATTAATGTTAAATTTTCAAATTTGAAAACAGTAAAATACCCTTTTTTTCTCTGAAAAAAATCTTAAACAGCGAAGAAAATGTTTTTTAAGGTGATTTGTTAATTAAAGATGTACGATAATTACAGTTAATTATTCTCTAAACGAAAGATTTTATTTTGAATTATCTTTTACCAATTTTGGCTTTTAACAGAATTATTATACTGGGAATTTTATGGCTTCTTAGTATTTAATAAGATCATTTTCCTTCCCCTTTGTCAAATAACATATATACGGATTTTTTTCTGGTGAGTGTTATTATTTTCCTGCACAATATTATTCTCTTACATCTCATATAAGTCAATAAACAATTTAAATTATTCCTTTATAAATATCAATTTATCTCAGTGGATTCGCTCAAAAAATTTCTAAGTCAATGTAAACAATGTAAAAAAATACAAAAAATTCGACAAGTATAGCAGGGATCCCTTAGTCTAGGATAAAAAAGAGTTTTTATATCGTTTTGCTCTTTTCCCCGTAATTGAAACTTCATGTTTTTTTTTTATGAATTGCTAATTTTTTGTTCCATTTTTGTCAAATTTTCATTATTTTTTTAACGAGCCGTTTAGCGTCAAAAAAACATTTTCTAAAACACAAATCGTACGGTAACGCCCCTTTAGCGAATGTAATTTTTAGAAAAAAATATCTCAACTCATTCTCCACAAAATGTTTTATTTTTAGGCATACTTTCATTTTGATCCATCAAACAGTATGGCTTGTATTGCTCTCACAAGGTTTGAGATTGCATTATAATAAAAATTTTTACATTTTATTGAAAAATAAATTTTCCTGTTGTTTTAAAATTCTGAATATATTTTTCGTTTGTTGCATTTAAAACCTCAATGTTAATTTCAAAATTTCAAAACTGTAGGTTATCAGTTTAGGAGAAATAAATGTTTTAAAAAAAACGGTTTTTGGCAAAAAAATGACTTTTCCATCATGCATAATTCTTCCCAAAAATAGGGATCTTCGTCTTTCTAAGGCCCAATTTTTTTGTGTAAAATATCAACTTGATCCATCAAAGATTCTGGACCGTAGCGAGGTAACAAGCAATGCTAACACACTCACCCACTCACCCACCCACACACACACAGACATCATCGTAAAAACGTCATAAAACGACTTCTGGGACCTCAAAACATGTAATTCCGTTAAAATCTCGAGATCGAATTTTTTCACGATCACTATACTTTACTTATAGTAAAGTAAAAAATTCTAAGTCAATGTAAACAATGTAAAAAAAAAAATAAAAAATTCGACAAGTATAGCAGGTGATCCATTAGTCTAGGATATCAAAGATAATGCCAAAATTTTAAAACTCTAGCATTAGCAATTTAGGAGAAAAAAATGTTTTCTAAAAACCGGTTTTTGGCAAAAAAAAAGTGTATTTCCCTTCATGCATAATTGTTCCCAAACAATAGGGATCATTTACACTATGGTGCCAATTTTTGAGTAAAATATCAACTTGATGCATCAATGATTCTGAATCGTAGTGTAGCAAAAAGCAATGCTAACACACTCAACCACCCATCCACACACAGACATCATCCAGAAAACATCATAAAACGACTTCTGAGACCTGAAAACATATAATTCCGTCAAAATCTCGAGACCAAATTTTTTCACGATCACTATACTTTTACTTATAGTAAAGAAAAAATAAATAAATGGAAAATAAAACAAAAACGGAAATTATATTGAAAAAAATAATTCAAATAGGAGCAATATTAAACAAGCAAGTCGAAATTAAATAATAAGCACAATAAAAGCATAAAAATGGTAAATAAAAAACAGAAATCAAAATAATAAAACAATCTAGAAGAAATATAAAATGCTTAAAAAATATAAATACAGGAAAAAGTAGGCAAATAAATTAATAAAAAGGTAAACAATGAATGAAATATAAAAAAACTGGCAGAACTACCCGGCGTTGCCCGGGACAAAATAAGAAAATAATGAAATTATGGCTAAATATTGAATGAAGCAAAGAATCTAAATTCTAAGTATATATTTCTATCAGAAATTCTATAACAGTACAACATATTTTCTAACAAAACAAAACTTTCATAACATGTTAACAAATTAAGTTTCTTATAAACAGAGACACATTCCATTATTGAGGTTTAATCCCAACTAAAATTCTGATACAAAAAACATTTAATTTTTGTCAGGTTTAGGTTTGAGCTTTAAGAAGGAAGAATTTAAGTTAATATTTATTCTATCAAATCATAATAAACATATCAGAGTACTTCATGAAAAACAACATTTTTTGTCTTGTCTTCTGGTGCAAGGATGTATAAATTTTTGGAACTGCCAACTCTTGAACATCCTACATACGAGTATAACTGTCCATGAGAGAAACATGGTTCAAGCAGATGCAAGCCAGCAACTGAAAGAGTTTGTCCTTGCGATTTGTTAATGGACATTGCGAAACTTAGTTTGACGGGAAATTGTAGACGCTTGAAATTGAACGGAACATCTGTTGGAATGACTGGAATTCTTGGGATAAAGACATCCTGCCCTTTACCATATCCTGTTAGAATTGTAGCTTCAATCACATGGGGTAACATCTTCTTCACAACTAATCTAGTACCTTGCAGAGTCTTGGAGGATCCAAATTTCTCAAGAGCATAATTGGAGCTCCCACTTTCAGGTCTAGTTTGTGTTGTGGAGTACCAGAGGGATCTAAAGAATTTAAGAATTCAATAGGATATTGAACGGCCTCAGATTCATCTGTAACTGCATCTATGGATTTATAGGTGTGCAGAGTTCCAGGAATCCTTTTCAACAATTCAAAATTGATTGAATTGACTGTAACATTTTTAGGCGCTAGAATTGCTCTCTCACAGAGCCAGTTTTGATAATGGTTTAGATCTTCATAACTGGATTGTAAGTACTTTTTTCTTTAAATCACTAAACAATCAGAGATGTACACTCACTGTAAACAAAATTAATACTGTTACTTTTGTAAATTGAAATGTCCTTTAATATACCTTTCCAAATTTAGTCTAAACATTGTTCTTATTTTATTTTTATTTTTCAAAGAATTGCACCATTTCATCTGGTATTTCACCATAATTAGAATTATTGCACCATAACTTGGGGGATTGCCTCTGGTACCCCCTTAGTTTTGTTCATTTACCCCCAAAGACCTCCCATACCAAGTTTCAGCCCAATTGGTCCAGTAGTTTTGATTTCTATAGAGAACAAACAATATATAAACAAGATACTACGAAAATATATGTATAGATAAATAATGATATCAGTAAAAAAAATGGTAAAATTGTCTGGTCAAGTTAAGACCAGATGTAGAGTAGGGTCTTCGTGATGAAATAAGAACTTTGGTTGAATTGATAAATTCTATAGGTACGAAGACTGGTAAGCAGACTCAAAATTTAAACCTTATTATACTCATTACAAAAGAGATAATGAGTGGGCGTTTAAGGAAAAACAAACCTGTGATTTTTCCAGAATAAAATAAATAATCTTATTCATGTCCGATGCTTGGCACTGTTTCATTCTTCGTGGGTTAGATTCCATCCACAAATATGGTAAAAGATTTTCTTCTTCCTTTCGATGCAGTTAATTTGTATTGCAGGTTAGATATGTTGTTTATTAATACTATTGACTAATTTCTAACTAGTCAATTTAATATATATTATGCAATATTATTAAGATGGATTTCTAATCTTTATTACAACCTACTAATAAACTATAATTATATAATTGGATTTTTACATTTACTAATACAACAACAATTGTTTGTCCTCTATAATTTCAAGTGCTTAAAATAATATATTTTTAAAGAAATAATCCCCTTGGTAGAGTTTATAAAAGTTTGAAATTATTAAATTTCAATGAGTAACCAGACATTACAAAAATATGTTTTTTTATTATTGAATAATTGTAAAGAATATTGTAAATGTAAGATCAAACTGTGTTATATAGTAAACTAGCTGACCTACCCGGTTTTACCCGGGAAACAATTTTAATTCCAACTCTAATAATAAATTACATATAACGAAAACAATTTAAATTTTTTCTATATTTCCGTTTACACTTAACTTTTTTGAGATAAACGAAATTAATACAGAATTAAAATTATAGATTACGCAAAAAAGATATAATCTAACACTGATTAAAAATTGCACACTTTTTTAATACAATTGGTAGTTGATAGATTAGATTAAATAAATAATAAAAAGAATATTTTTGTGCTGAACAATACATAAAGAAATGAAACGTCTTCTAGTTAGATATCATCGATATATATAATAATTTATCATTTTGCCTATATGGTTTAGAGTCGGATACTAATTACTAATAATTAAATAGTTTAAACAAACGAATTAATCAATCAGGAATAAATAAAGAAGCCTTACATCTATTAAACTTAAACAATACTTTAATTATTCTTCTTTTAAGATTAGAATTAATGGTTCAAATACTATCATGCATACTAAAAGTTAGTAAGTTATTATTTAACGCATAACTTCTTTAATGCTTAAAGCAAGTTAAACCAATTAGATATAAAAGTTAATTGTAAACTATTGATAATAGCTAAATCTTTGTTAAAGTTAATAAGAAACCCATATAAAATTACAATAATTGTCTTTTATATCAATCTGAAAACAATAATAAAATTTCTGGTACCTGTTTATTTCCAATTGAACAAAGCATGTGGAAATATTATCATAAAGAATAATCTACCTCCGGCTGCCATTACCAATTAAAGTCAAAATGTAAACAAACAGGTTATACAGCAAACCTTATCTATTATAATATTTTTGGGATATTACCTGAACCACAACTCTGATTTTTAAAAAAAAACTTTACATAAACCTTCCCGGGGATATACCTAATAATTTCCTACATTTTCACGGCGATTGGATGCATGGTTTTTGAATCTATCGAGTACAAACAAACAGACATACATTCCATTTTTATATATAAGAGTATGCATGAAGAAAAAAGCAAAATAGTTACTACCGAATTAATTTTTTGAATGAAATAGCTAATAAACAGATATTAAGTGCACTCCAGCTGTTTCAATGATCATAATAAAGATATAATGTTTATATATAATTCATATAATATTGTATTGATTATACAATAAAGGAACCCGAATTCTGATGGATATTCTGGGTTGGTTGTTCACATTAATGGATAAGGAAAAGAAAGGATTTTTGAATTAACTTAAATACATTTTCCATACTTAACAGTAGGATAAAAACAGACTTTATTTTTTTTTACAAATGGTCAGGTAACTATCAGAAAACTGAAGATATAATGAAATATGGACATTGTTAATTGATTACGAGATGTAGTGTAAAACTACCTCGATGAGTTATAAAAAAAAAACCACAAATAATAATCTGGATAAAAAAAATATCAAAATTCAGAAGGGACTGAGGATGACGTAGACTGCGTTCTCTCAACTTTGGGGATTTCAGTTATGCTTCTCTGTGGAAACTCTACCTGCTTCACTTACAGCAGCCCAAATTATACTAGGGCAATTGTCTTTGATAAATCTCTGAAACAACAATATTTATTTTTGTAATTTTACCTGTTACTTAAATGTATACTTAACCTGGAACAAAAGAATACTTTTACTTCATAACAAAAAGTTCCATTCAGTAATATTCAATTGGTGATTCAATTATCATTTAAAGTAGCAGCAATAATAATAATATAATATCAGTAATAATAATTAATAATAATATGATAATAATATAATTAATAATAAATAATAATATCAGTAAGCAGAAATAATTGTCATACGCTAGGCAGTAAATGTGAGACATATTGATTCGCAGAAGCAGATATATATCAACAGCTCATACATCCTAGCTCAGACTCTTTCAACCAGAAGGCTTTTAGACAAGTCTGGCTGCAGGGGGACAGGTTAACCCACAGGAAACGTGTTCGCCTCTGGACTGGTAGGTCTGGAGTTCGATACCCAATCTGGTCCCTCGATTTATTCACATATGAGGTGAATAAATTTCAGCACGGCATCTCTCAGAGAGGATGTTAAGGAGACGTCGGTCCCGAGTCTGCACAATGTCAGGCAATCGTTAAAGATCTTTACTCTCTAAATACCCTTGAGTTAGGGAAAATTTATAACTCCCAATGCAGAATCAATTTTCATTGTATGGCAACACAAAGAGGCAATGTTTGGCATATGTGTGTTATCTTGTGGGACTGCCACTGTAACCTACCTAATCTAAGTCCGGCTGCTTAGCATTGTGTCTCCGTCTAATTAGTGAGACTCATTCTAGTGAATCCCAGTCTTGTGAGACTCATTTCTAGTGAATCCCAGTCTTGTGAGACTCATTCTAGTGAATCCTAGTCTTGTGAGACTCATTCATCATTCGGCACCCACTGACCGTAGGCAAGACACATCCAAGTGCTAACCACGACTGATGTTTCTTAACGACGGTCGGCCCTAGTGACAACAGGTAATTTCAGCTAGGGCTGTAACCGTTGGAACAATGAAAATCAATTTTATCTATGAAACCTAATATAATTGTGATTCAAAAGCTTCCTCGTATTAGTAAAAATTCTATTTAATGATTAATAACCAGTCACATTACCAATAATTATCCATAAGAATGTTAAATAATGTTTCATTTTTGATACATTAATTTAAAGTTGGTATACATAAAATACGTTTCTTTTTTTTGAGTAAAATTACTATTGATGTGCACATTCCTAATACAAATTACCTATTTATTTTAATTGCTAATATTAATAGTTTATATTTATTTGTAACTGTTCAAATTTATTGCTATTCCAAAACTAGTAATATGTATATTTTTCAAAAAGTCAATCAAAGCAAAGAAAAATTGATGAAACCAATAGCTCTTGAAAAAAATAGTTTAAATTGCGATGGAAAATTCTTTTAAACGACCAGTTTCCATTTAAATTCATCAGGAAGTAAAACTTTACTTTCGAAAATCATACAAAATTACTGCTAAATAATGTAAAAAAAGTTTATTGACAAAATAAAAGAAACAGAATTAAATTAAAATCAAATTGAAATATTTAAAGCTGTCTCCTCTTAACTTTATTATAAGTTCTAGTCATACTGTTTGACTAAAATTCAACTCATGAGCAATCATTTGAATTAATTTATCCGTTCTAGTATTGAGAATTATGAATGTAATTATAAGGGAAAGCCATTGTATGATGACTTTTCCTTATTACAATGGAAAATAATAAAGGTCCTATAGGTTCTTCAAACAATATTTAAAAAATCAAATTTCAAATTTAAACCTGGGGAGCAATTCTCAAATTTACAATCTAACTGACTGGTGCAAGGAACGATACGGTAAAGTATGGTAATCGTTTTTCTATTTGAAATGTTGAACGTTAAACACACACATCTACTCCCGGTCGAAAAAAGAAAAACAATATACAAACAATATTTAACATAACATGGTAAGATTCTGTAAAATTTAAATAGTAAGTTTTAGCCTTACTTATCACCCTCAGTGATAAGAAGTTGATAAATCACTAGCTTCTGTATTATTAGAGCATTTTTCAAATGTTTAATACTGCGCAAGAACTTTTCATGATCACTAAACTTCATTCATAGTAAAGTAAAAAAATTATTGATTTTTTTCATATTAGTAAATATAGAAAAACAGGAGTCTGTAATGTTCCAGAAATCTTTTTTAAATTATTATGTTAGTAAATACATCCATGTACAATAAAATATTACTCTAATTGAAATATAATTTCCATTTTTAAAATTCTTTTTAAAAAATAAAACAATTTGTTATTTTCTCAAATGGTAATTATTTGTGCACGATAATCACAAAAATAACAGAAAAATCTGGTTTTTTTAACCTTTAAGACTCCTTTTTGAGTATACAGGTTAGCATAATTGAAGAAAATTTATCGATAGAACATAAGTATAGATAGAATGACCCCGTGATCAGTTGATAGGAAACAAATTCGAATAAAAAAAAGGTACCACTCCACATCAAGAATAAAATTATATATTTACATGGATAAAATTACATTGAAAATTATCATAACAATATTCATCATGATTTGTTTTCTTGACCCAATATTTATATGATGTAATTTTTTTTGAAAAAAAAAATTACATCATATTATCATAACAAGTTATGAGTATTTTTGAGTACCACACGAAAATTCTGACATTGGGGTGATTCTTAATTAAATCCTTCAAATTAAATACCATCCACCCCTCTCCTAAATTGGGAGTCTTCCATGATATGAAAACTAAGCCTATCTGGAGGGGAACTCCCCTTTCCTGAGGGAATATGCCTCAGAAAATTATGCTACTCTGAGAGGAATGAATTTGAACCAAAAATTTTCAATACACATTTACCATCCAAGCAACTCAAATAATTTCAATAATCCGTTTATAAATTAACTAAACTGTTAACAATAACAAGTTACCTTACAGGAAAAAATATTGTATTGATATAAAAGTATCTTTCTATTCTTAGATATCACCCCAAAGTTATATAGTAGATTTCTAACCAAAGACTGTTCGTTCATAAGTTTGATTACATTAAGCTACGAGAAACGCCTCTAAGGAAAATACTTAATATTTTGTAATATATTTATTCGTAACTACTCCAGTTAACTAATATATTAATGTTTGTGCAGTTTGGTGCAATGGTTGTAATAAAGATAAAGGTATAAGTTGAGCTTACAAAAACAGTGTGGAACCAGTGTCCAGTGGTGTCTGAACACCAATCGATTGAGTTGACGGCCGACTTGGCGTACGCCTCGTAAGATGGCACGTTGAACATGAAGGCGTTTCCAGGGTCAGAAAGTACTGTGTTGGGAGTCAGAGTCTGCACTTCAATGTTGAACTCTTTGAGCTCGTACTCCGTGCTTCGCGAAAGGAATAGTGAAAAAGCCTGCAACAAAATACACATTGATTACAACAGGATTCAGACGTTGGCATTAGTGAATGTGAGGCACTTTCACAATCAACACAAAGCCCGTTTAATACAAAAAACATATTGTTACAACAGAAATTTTAAAATCAAAAAGTCACTAATCTCATTAGGTTTTCACTCTCAGCACTTAAGTGCCTGCCAGTCACTCCAAGTAATATGCGTACAGCTTTCATTTTAAAATCAAATACAATCCAATGATGATACAACGAGCTCACCGATGGTGGTGTTAGCCAGTAATTAATCTGACCCACACAGTTTTCGCACTTTTTTGGAATTATTAAAGAATTCCATTTGAAATACACATTGTAACTATGCTTACTCAGCCAATGTCACCCTCCCCATTTAGTTCTGTCATTTGATATCAAGGCTACCAAGGCACTGGTAATGTTATAATATAAACACTAAAATCATTGAATGTAATCACGAAATAAGATACCAACCATTTGCACTGTTTAACTTGAGCAAATCCATCCATTTCAAGAAAGATTATAGATAAAAAGACTTGTTTACCTCAAATATTTGAAAAAACTGATATATTTCAGTAAACTAAGTGGCGATTCTCAGACTCAAATTAAAAAGTCATATAAATTCAGCTTTTTGTCTAAAACTATCGTACCTGTAAAATAATAACCTTCTACCAGTTTGGGCCAATAATTCACTGAATTATTTACGCATGTCAACACTGTTATGCTCCAAACTCAACCTTGATTGTATTGTCCAACACACAGCAAGCAAAACCACCATTTGTTTTAAAAATGGTTTTTAATCATTTTCATGCTCAGTATTACAGTATAAGGGGTGTTAAAAAAATATTCAGTATCAACTAAAAAACATAAACTGTTTTAGAAAACTAACAAAATAGTAGGGATTAGTTTGACAAAACCTTATTCAACTGGCGATAATAATAATAACTTAGCCAATTATCTGGCTATTGTAAAGCTACTTTTTTTACATGAATTTAAATTTTACATGAAATTTGTGCACTTGATTAAACAAGAAGTTGATAGAGGTAGATTTAGCAGAACCCTAGGAGTATGGGTGTGTCAGACAGACACATTAATATGATTCGTTTAACGGGGATAGGCGTTACCCTCGAGATAGTGTGTGTGAATCCACATTGTGGTATTAACCTCTTGCTGGTAATTCAAAGGTTATATAGACAAGGTGAGACGATAGGTCCCCGTGCCCTGTGTGAGAAGCACGTAAACCTGCTCCGGTGTGCTATCCACTGGGCACTACTCTGGATAGCCACCAGTACCAGCGTAGGAATTAATCAGTTTATTCTAATCGACTGGTTCTCAGGTTCTCTGATCCATGAAACTACTGACAGATAACCAAATGGTAACGAAACCCTAACAGCATTGCTTAGTCCAGTATTAATTAACTGCCCTGGCTGATGGCCAGTCACGCACTAAGTTTGTACAGGTGACGTTAACAGTGAAATCATCTTTTCAATCAAGTCCATAAATTTTATCTTAATTGTACAATTTTAGTTAGAAACTGGCCAAACTCATACTGATACATACTGACAAGTAAACTAAAGGTTTTTCTGGAACTACAGTAATTATTTTTTAAGTATAGAGTTTCCAGTTTAAGTTGACAGGACTTCCCTAAAAGCATTTATCTTAGGGGTTTTGTTACCATTTGGATACCAATTACCACAGAGGCACGGTTCAGAAAGCCTAGTACCAGTTGTCTAGCTTTTCAGTCTTCTCGTTCTATTTCAAAAACTTCATTAAGGCTTTAGTTCACACATCTGAAAGTTTTGAAGTCACTAATGGTATCAATTAAATATGAACGAATAACTGTGAATGTTATAAACTCTTATAAGTAAAGGAAATTATTTGTAAATGATAGTTTTGGTAAAAATGTAATCTGACAATACATTAAACAAATCCGTTTATCTCGTGGATCACTGGTGTACAAGTCCCAGTAAAACAACTATTTACGAGATAAGACATTTTTTTTTAATAATAAGACGTTTAATGAACACCGTGGTACTAATAACATGCTTGTATTTCTCATAAATAGAACTTTCTTTTTATGGCAGCATAGAAGTGAGAAATTTTTTTTTGTTTTAGAAAAAACTCTTCCTTATGACAAATAAAATTTCAAATGTATGCTTTTTGGCAAGGCAAAATTTATATTACGTAGGTTCAGATGTGTTAAAATATATTGTCAAAGAGAAAATACTGCAAATTATAGATTTCGTCAAAACTTTTTTTTCCGTAAACTGCCTTTAATGAAGCTTGTATTATTTTTTTAGGGCCCTGCCTCGAGGAATGGCACCAATTTTAAGGAACACTAGTTCCTCACCAGCGTCCCTTTGAACACGTGTTCTTTACCCACTGGTAGGGGTCCAACAGCCCCCCCCCCAGCTACCCCTTCTTGCTATGCAGGCAACCACTAAAGAGGATTAAGTGCCTCTCACACAGAAGAGTTGCAGCTAAGTCTAGGGTCTTAGGCTCAACCTGGAGAAGCTACCACAGCCACCACAAGTCCATCCATGCATAGGTATAAGTGTTAGCCTGTCAAGAAGAAAATAAAAAGAAAAAAAAAAGCAAAGAGAAGGTGAGAAAGAAAAGCACTCGAGGTCTGGAGTACAGTCCCGTGGTACAGATAGTATTTTGATAGCACTCGGGTGGGACTCTGCAGTCCTACCGAGAATGTTATTATAAGCAGGAAACGGTTTTTGTAGTCACCAAACGATACACAATAAATTTGTTAGTGAGGTGTTTTGGATGCAGAGTGATACTTTGGTGGCAGAGTCGACGGCAGTGGAGTTGGGGTGAGCGTTGAGAGCAGCCATGGAGGACACGTTGACGATCTTGCCTCTATTCTTGGCAATCATGGCGGGCAGCACCACTGAGGTCATCATGGCCACAGAACACATGTTGTTGTCGATCGTGTCCCACAGGTCTTGCACTGAGTTCTCGATAAACTGCCGGTATTTCTTCTGCCCTGTTGTCCACCCCTTTACTGAAACCAATCAACTTTAATAAGAATGCTTGCACTTCACAGCTTCCAAAGGTATCAGTATGCTGGTACTTTTACAAAACACAACTCCTATCCTGAGGGCTGCATACAAATTACGGAACGCCTCAAAAAAAAAAAAAAAAATAAAAGGAACGTAATAAATGAAAAAATCATTGTAGTATTGATAGTACATTTAAACTTTGCAGGTAGAAATATTCTTGAAATACTTGTAGTGTATTGTAACAATGTATTGTTAATACAAATAACAATAACTGTATTACAATACATGATGGTTGTATAATTTATAATTATATAATGATAAAACTTATAGTTAAATTATTTCGTAATTCACCATTATACTCATTGATTTTAGCTATTTTATAATTTACTATATTCTAATAATATGGAGCATATTCACTGACACTAGCAAACTTATAATGTTGATGAAATTTTTCCAATGTTGAGGATATAAGGCTGGGTAAATTTAATTGTTAACTAGACGACCCGAGACCGATTGTGTCATTCGGTGTTAAGAAATTATAGCTACAGTTAATAATATGCATTTACAGAATGTGATTGGCAGGAATAACTGTTATTGCTATTTCTTGTTATTAAGCCATGAAAACAAAGATTGTTATATGGTCCAAGCATTTGATATAGTATTTGTAACATCAATCGAGATATATATACAATAAGTATATAGTATCTAATAAAACAAAAAATCAGTTACAGTATAAAATTCATTTATTTTATTACATAAATAAATGAAACATCAATTTAAAGTATATACATAATCAAGCATATTTAAAAGCTGACAAAATCTGTGAATATTCCATGTATTTTCCCCAACATAAAAAACATTAATGAAAGGAATGTGTATTTCTCACATTACCTTAGAAACATTCCTATTTAATCTGCCATTTGTGTTCAAATATATTTCCTAAAATTATTCATTTAAACCACTAATGTAATAGTTTACCATATATACTTTCATAATTTCATATATGTTTTTTTATTGCTTAAGTTCTAAATACGATTGTTGACTTTGAAAGTTTGATTTGAACCTGCAAAACTGACTGATTCCTGATAAACACAATTTGTTTTTTATAATATATATATATATATTATAAATATATAAATATATTATATAAAGAATAACAGCGAATATGTGATATAAAAAAAAAAAATCTATAAGATATAAAGAAATATAAAAGATCTCCAGAAATGGGACTGAAATCATTCGTAGAAAAACCGTCAAGTTTTTTCTATTGACATAAATAGATTTTACATCTGGAGTCATTAATTTACTTTGACTTATGTTGAGAGAATTTATTTTTCCACTCTCCTTTTCTTTTTAATTGCCATTATTTGTAAAGTAAATAATTACTCACTCTTATCATTAATATTTTAATTTGAATAATTCGTAATAAACTGCAATTAACACTATTCCCGTTAATAATTAATAAATTTAATAAACAAATAAGGAATTTAATAATTTTAATAAACAATAAGGAATTGAATAAATTCCTGTTAGTAATTTTAACTTATGTGCAAATATTTAAACAAAAACATTAGAATTTCATTGGTATATAGACTGCAAGAACATTGAAACTAGATTAAATTACTTGTGAAACTACAACCTCATTTTTGGCTGTTATACTAAATAACTAAAACAAGAAAATGTAATTTAAAATTTAATTGATAGCAATTTAATGAAATGAAACTTTTTTACAATTTCAATTCTAGACAAACTAAAAATACTACTATAGGAAGTTAAAAAAAAAACAGTAAATAAAAAATGTAATCAGATTTATGGTTAATTGATTTTAATTTAAAATTTCAGATAAGGAAAGGCAATTAATGAATTATTATATATATTTTTTTTCAGTTCTTCAAAAAGTTTAAAATAAATTCAGATAGGAAGAATTCTGATATCCAATGTATTCTTATCTTTATCAATATATAAGAAGAATGATTTTGTCTGTACATTGTTAAGAATTGACTCATTTCAAGTATTCTTTACATTTCATACATTAGAAAAGTGAATCCACCCTTAGAAAAAATTTTGTCTGTGGTTTATCCGCAAAATTTTGTCACAAGTAAACTCAGTCACCATTAGACATAGGAGCTGAAACTTTGATACTAGATTTGTGTATGTCTAACTTAAAATATAGGCTCTGAATGGATAGAAAATTCAGCGTAGAACCGAAGTTATGAACCTCTGAACTGTATTTTGCTAACTTCAGTTTAGCTAGTTACCTAAGGGATTTAGTGATTTCAATAAATCACTATCATAACTAACTGAAATAAATTCTTTTGTAAAACTTTTGTTTAGTTAAAGGTGTTTGAATGGAACAAGTTAAACTTGTACTTATTCACAGAAAGGTGTACATCTATTTGTTTTACACATAAAGGTGTATCTATTCATTTTCATGTAAATATTCATTTATTTTATTATATTAGGACTAAATAAATTAAAAATCTATCACCTAACCTTCAGTTAGTTATACCTAGCTAGTAGGTATTTTTTTATTTTAATTTCATTTGCATATATTCAAGATGTACTATCTATTCAGAATAAATAGCTTTGTGAACGAGCGATTCTCAACTCTTACTAATGAACAGGCAAGAAACATTAACAAACAATTCTTAGGCTATATCAAGCCGAAGAAAGAACTTTCAAGTCAGTAAAGAGAGTAATTATGAGCAAGCAGTTCATAATCCAACCGAATTTCTGGACTCCGTGACTGCTCCTGGACTGCCTGGTCTTGAGTTAAAACTTAAAGTAGGAGCACCAATCATGCTGAGATTTAGTAGCAGTAACAAATTTCATGTTACTAAACTTGAGTGCCCAAAAATTTGCAACGGACACGACTCAGAGTTCGTACACTGCACAGTCGTTCGTGTACTGGGGAGTCTTTGTGTATACCACGCATACCATTGATTCCGAGCCACTATCCCTTTCCATTCAAACAATTGCAATATCCTGTCAGCGTCTGTTTCGAAATGACGGTAACTAAGCCCCAAGGGGAAACTCTATCTCCCGCAGGAATTGAAGTGAGTGAGACCAAGTTTTAAGTAAAGTAAAAGAATTTCAGAACTAACACTTCAGAGAGTTTCCTCTAAATTTCTTTTCTATTAAAATTAAATTATATCATTATTGTTCAACAAATTAAAATTTATACTTCTATGATTTTAAACATCATTCTTCTTCATGTTAACCAATAGTGATTTGCGAACTCCAAGCAGTCAAGCTTGGAGCCCCTAACAGTTACATCTTATATCCTTGGCAAGGAATCACTGCATTAAACTATATTATTAAACAGAATGTGAAGTGGTTAACAGTCAAATACAAGGCTTATGTTTGAGTATAACTTTCATATTCCCCTTGTTTTATGTTAGTTAAATCAGTCTTAGGTCTTCCTAGAGTCAGTGCACTGCAGAGGTAAGGAAACCTGATTGCTTGTCCATAAAAACAAAGCATACTATTACAAGATGTATATATTCAATATAAGTATACTATAAAATAGTATTGAAGGGGAAAATATTTCTATTAATAAACACAACTGTTAAAAATTTAAAATTTTTTCTTGATATTTGTATAAATTATGAAATCATTAAACTTTTCTTTACATGATACTACCTGTTTACTATATATATATAATTAAAGTTACAGCTAAAGAACACAAGAAAAAAGGACGAACACTCACGAATCTCGATAATTTCGGCGTCTTGCCGTCTTCAGGAGAGTAGAAAGAAAGAAAATAAAAGGAGAAAGAATGAAGGAATGGAGATGTATTTCGTATTTCGTTCCTTCATTCTTTCTCCTTTTATTTTCTTTCTTTCTACTCTCCTGAAGACGGCAAGACGCCAAAATTATCGAGATTCGTGAGTGTTCGTCCTTTTTCTTGTGTTCTCTAGCTGTAACTTTAATTATTTGTCCGTTTGGACCGTCTGTTTTCAATTCAAAGTGTATATATATATTTGTGTATTTTGGGAGCAGACCTTCAATCAAAAATGTTTTATTAAAAATTATGCCAATTTTAACTTTTGATCTTTTCCTAGTTAATTTTTCAAGTTTTCCACATGGATTTCCACCTTTCTGGTACAATATAAAGTAATTCACCAAAAGATTTATTCTTGACTTCCTTTTATTCACTAAACAAGTTTTAAACCATAACAAACAAATTAACAATACATACAAATTATATACGACATTTCGGTCAGCTCTGACCATCTTCAGGGACTAATAACTAAATCATCACAGAACTCAAATACAAAAATAAGAACTATCTAAATTATTAACATCCTAACGGAATATTTCTTACATATATATTATATATATAATTTCTTATATATATAAATATTTCTTATTCCGTTAGGATGTTAATAATTCAGATAGTTCTTATTTTTGTATTTGAGTTCTGTGATGATTTAGTTATTAGTCCCTGAAGATGGTCAGAGCTTACCGAAACGTCGTATATAATTTGTATGTATTGTTAATTTGTTTGTTATGGTTAAAACTTGTTTAGTGAATAAAATGGAAGTCAAGAATAAATCTTTTGGTGAATTACTTTATATTTTAACCAGAAAGGTGGAAATCCATAGTGAGAAAACCTTGAAAAATTAACTCGGAAAAGAAAAAAATTAAATTGGCATAATTTTTTAATATATATATATATATATATATATATAAAATTTGGGAGCAGTCCTTCATTCAAGCATATTTTATTGAATAACTGACCGTATTTCACTGATGTCATTTTCTTCACCAGTTTTTCAAGGTTTCTGAATACCTTTTTCTTTCCTTCATCCAAACTTTAGAGAATGTTAATTAAGAGGGAACCAACAATTTAGTGTCGGTATTCAGAAGAAGGTATCCAGAAACATTGAAAAACTGGTGAAGAAAATGACATCAGTGAAATACGGTCAGTTATTCAATGAAATATATATATATATTATATTATATATATATATATATATATATATATATATATAATAAAAAAAAAACAACACATAAAGAACATCAGAAATGATATTTTCTACCATTCTAAATTTTCTAATGATATTTTGGAATACCATGTATAATCAAATTTGTGACTCCGTCAAAGACGGGTACGTTTGCTAGTTTTTTATAAATTGACTTGACAACAACAATGATCACTAATGACAAAACAACAAGCATGATACACGACTAGACCTACAAAAAACTTGCCAGTTTTAGATCACAATCGGCGTCTCTGTAGGCAGGGAAATTACCTTAATAGCCAAACTATAAAGATAGGCCAGTCATACTAACAAAGACATCCAAAATCCTCATAATATTATCATTTTCCAACACTAAGAACAGGGGAAACCTGTACTTTTTTATGCCTTTGTCTAACCAGCCATTGTCCATTAATGATAAGGGCATAGTCAACTGCTGTCAGTGATGATAACAAAAAAATTCACTTTCCAATTTTACTAGGTTCCATTTGCGATCTGCATGTTTAAGATTGTTTGAAATAATTAATAAGTTTATTTTTAATACATGCAGTTCTTCACAACAAACTATTAATAAAAACATATACATATATATATGTGGGTGAAAAATATAAAATATACCTAATATGCCAATGTCCATTCCTGTGAGCTGCTGCTTAATGTTATCGTAAACAGACTTTCCTTCTCTGAAGTCGACAGCGATGCACTTGGTCTTCACCGGGAACTCGGACTCTGTAACATTGGAGTGTATAATACTTACTGTGGCATCAATCCTGTGAAATTTACAATAAAAATATTTTTTTTTCAACCTACACCACACTTATAATTCACACCTTTCGTGCTAGTCAAAAGTACAGTTCATTCATGATTTTGCACTAATTAAGCCAATATAAACAATGTCAACGGTATTTGGTGATACCCATCCTTGGTCTAGTCACGCCTAATCATTATTTCGATGATCTTTGACAATCTAATGACACGTTGTATCATCTATCCAATAGCTAAACAAGCCAAATGTTACTCAACTTCGGTGATGTAACTGGTAGTATTTAAGAGTTAGTGATAACTTGTGTAATCAAGATTGAGGAGGCCGTTAGCTTACACTGAATATACAACTCTAGCTCAAAATAGTGATAATCTTTGTTTTATACATATTGTGTCTCACTAGTGTGCTTCCATTAAAGCGATCTCTTTTCACTCTATAAGGCTTGAGAATACCGAAATGAGATGTCGCAGATACCCGTCCATTCCCTGCAGGGAGCCTGCATTAGCCTTTGCAGAGCTACAATACAGCATACACCCACACACGCCAAAGATCAAGCAAGTCAAAAACAGATCAATATTGTGCTCAAATTAACACAAAATAATAAAATTTTAAAAAAATGTTCACCATTTGAAAAAAATAGACTAAATCGTTAGTTCAAAACAAAACAGTGAAAGTATACAATTTCTTCATTATTTTGATTTATAAGAATTATAAACAGCCTTAAATTTAATTTATTCTTTTAGAAATATAGATAGGAATTGCTAGCGTGATGGCAAAATATATCTTAGAGATTTTAAAAATTTAAATATCGAAAAAAAAACTGAAAACACATTTCAAAACAAGATTTTAAAACTTATTATACTTATTAATCAAATTATTAACAAATGCTGTATTAATAACTTTCATATTAAATAAAAGTCAGGAATAGCTGTAGAGGTATTCGAGGAGATATATATAACTCAGCACTGAAGGTTAGACCTAAGGAGTGTGGGTGTTGGAAATAAATGAACATATTTTGCTGAAATTGCTGTTTTTGGGATATTTTCTACCAATTATGCAAGTACTATTACATTTCAATAACAAGATTTCACAATGAACACGTGAACTAAAAATCAAGGTCTAAATCACAGTCAGAAACCAAAAAATGATTTAAGATCTTTGAATCAAAACAAGTGGACTCCGACGAAGGTAATTTGTTTTGGTCGAAAAAGCTTAGTCGTTTTTGTAATTTCTTACTGGGGTTTAGACGTTTATTTAAATAAATATGAAATAAAGTACAAGTTGTTTGCTTCCTGAGGGGAGGGGGGGGGGGCACAAATATAAATGCATCGTTGCTCTCAGTAATGGGGAAGTGATAAACAATGATTTATATTAGAAATAGGAAATACCATCATACCTCGTACGATGTTCTTGGAGTCGTTGGAGCGCTTTCGGACGTAGTCCATCTTCAAACACAACTCAAAGTTGACTACATCTGAAAGCGCTCCAACGACTCCAAGAATATCGTACGAGGTATGACGATATTTCCTATTTCTAATATAAATCATACTAACCTCAGTGGCGGTAACAATAAGCATGGTAAACAATGGTTCATTATGCTATGGAGATCCAAGGCAGTGTCCACAAATTGGGAGTGTTTCTAAATAAAAAGCCGTGGTCAAGTGACACACAACATGCGTTTCTGTGCGTATAATTGCAACAGTGAAACATCCTTCAGAAATATAAAACTACTAAGTCAGTTGGATCTCCATTCATCTATTAGTTTAAATATTAACAGTTCAATTCCCTTTGTTGAAATTTAGAGAATACATTCTTTATTTATAATCATGATTTCATAAGCATGATCATGATTTCATGATTTTTATCAAAAAATAGATAAAAAAGAAACAATATCCTATCTTTTATCTATATATTTTGTTCTTGAATTATGAATATATAATCTGTTTAAAAAAAATTAGTTATCTTAAATTTATATTTTTTTTAAATCTTATAATGCTGCTAAGATACCGGGAGTTGGACAATCAATTTGGGAGACATTACATTAAAATATTTGAGAATAAAAGTATAAAAGTCGAGAGTGTCGTTGATGAGGACATGGTTTGTCTGGACATTGGCATCATGCTAATCAATAAGCCGTTGAGTATAGTCACCTATGGCGGCAGCGGTGTCAGAGATGTCGCGCAGCTCTCGGCTAATGAGGATGACGTTCATCTTCTTCCGGGCCAGTTCCCTCGCGTAGTTCTTGATCAGGGGGTCATTGGCGCCCACAACAACTGCAAAACACTTTCATTACTACAGCCCTTCACTGTTATCATCAAAGTAATCACTAATTAAGCATCCACAAAACAGAATTCAATGTATTTTCTAACATTAAAAAAAATTATTTTAACTAATTGCAAAGTAAAATTTTACACATGAATAAAACATAAAAGGTGCAAGTTTTTTTTACTCTTAATACAAATTAAGGTAAAGGTGGTTTATTTGATATTCCAACATCTCATTCACTTCTTTTCGAGGCAAAACCCTTTGTCCTATTAAAAAAAAATTTAAAACTTCTAAATAATTTATCAACATTAGTTGCAATTGATAGTTAAAACAGTTGACAAGTGAAAGTTAACGAATTTTCTATAAGTTCATTATATTTGCAGCATTTTCTGCTTTATAGAAACAAGTGACTATTACAAATTACAGCCCTGTATTTAGTTAAGAGAATATTTATTTTGCAATGTTCACATGATTATGATTATTTTGGTTAATATTAGTAACAGTACACAATGCCGTATCATTTTCTTCTTCTACTGTTGTCCATAGTGACTTCCTTACTACTGGTTCTACGTAATTTTTATTCTCTTCTCTTTTAGTCCTGCAAAATCTTCCGATGTGTCCAAACTTATTGCATTTGTAACATTTAGGTGGCCCCGTTCTTGGAACATTCCTTACTTGATCTCTTGCTATATACGCGACACCTTCATTACTTTCTTTTCTTTCATATTCTTTAATTCTTCTTTCTTCTTCAATTAGTCTATTCTTGGCCTCGACTAAGGTTAAGTCTGGGTGGTCCATTATACTCCTACTAATACCTGCATATGATTTAGGTAAACCTGCTAATATCAAACCTATTTGAGTAATTTGTATAAATTCATGACCTGCCTGCTCTACCTTTTTGTATAATTCGTTTCTTTTATTAATATAGTCGTCCATTCTTTGGCTTTCCTGCTTCGACATGTTTACGTAGTCTTTGAGCATTAGTATAGTGTGATAATTATCAAACTTATTATAGGTTTTTTCTAATGTTTCCCACATCTCTTTAGCTGTTACGCAACTGTCGATGAGGTTCAGGTTCTGATCATTTATCTCTTAAAATCATTATGCTCTGTACTCTGACGCACCACTGTCTGTAATTAGTGTCGTTTAACTTTTCAATATATTTACTCTCTTCCATTTCTATATTATTAAAAGTACTCACGTTATGAATACCTGGGCCCATAACCTAATAATGTTATTAGGTATTGTAATCAGTAATGCAGTGTAGTGAGTACTTTTATCATTATTTTAATAATTATCACAACATTTATTACACACAAACTGACGTTAACCAAACACTACAATGGACATATGAGTAACCTTCTACACTGCTATATAGGCAGCGCTATCTACGGCCCATTCTGCTTTACCCCGCCGTTAACATAATGAAGTAAATAAAGTTGAATAATGGATATCAAATTAAATGATAAACTCGAATTAGTGTTGTATTATTTTTTAAGTTATTTAATTTACTTAATATGAAAAAAGAAAAGACGAAATAATGAAGAATTGAATGGATTGGTTGACAGTTAGTAAAGAGAATTCTCGCTTGGACAATGAATATAAGGTCAACAAGCTCAATTACCATCTTTACGGCCAGGGTCGGATTTAGTGAATGAGTCGCAACATCAGCTGATACCTTTGAGTCTTATAAATAACTTCTCTGCTTATTTAGTTTGAGAAGATACTTTGTGTAGACATTACAATATCAACTTCAACATTATGCTGTCATTGTTTCGCTTGATTATCAAACACTGATGACTTTGAAGCTAACGAGCAGGATAACTCTATTAAAGTCATTAATCTGTAAACTCGAATGCACTTTACATAATTCTTCAATAACCAAATCAACTGTGTTAAATAAATACTGCATGGGAGCATATAAAATGTTACTAACTTCATTGAGTAGTCCTGCGTTCTTCAATCCAATGATCATCAGGAGTTCCAAATCTGATAATCGTTATATTTCCTTACTCTCTAGATGGATTACAGATTTATTTTTTTCAAACATATTATTTTAAATTATCCTTATTAATTTATATTTAAAAGGCAAAGCCGTGATAATTGGG
>JAPFBL010001044.1:0-39226 GCA_026182355.1 Hermatobates lingyangjiaoensis | reverse complement strand
CATTCATAATTTGACCAAGTATAAGAGGGAACCTGGTGGTATAAAAGATTCTTTGCAGAAGAATCTTTTTGACACAATTGAAAAATCCTGTAAGTGTTGTGTCCTTAGGAGGCTCATTTGCTCTTTCAATAGCATTTTCAGGGTTGAAATAAATCACTTGTCTATCTTTTAAAAGTACTGCCAACTGCTGAACGGCTAGAAATTTTTCATGTATAGGGAATCCAAAAATTCTCCAGAAAGTTTCATTGCTGCTCACATATCTAACTTGTTGATATTGTGAAACCTCATCTCTAGAATTTGTTTGAAGCCTATACATTGTAGCATCTGATCATTTGTTCACATACTTGCAGATATATTTGGTAGATTTCACTGTTATAAAATTCAATATTAAGATGGTAATTGAAGATTTTCAAGAGCAGAGGTGAATAAGGAACTACCCATCTGTTATCTATTTCGAAGTTACTTATTTTGGCCTGGGAACCTCCATCTTCTGAAAAAAAAATATCCCCAACTGATGGTCGGGAATTATATTCTGATGGTATAAAATAGGAAGAATTCGTTTGAGGATTAGTCTCTAACATTTTCCCCAGTGTTGGTAGTAGACTGATGGGTCTGTAGGAAGTAGGTAGATGGGAAGGTTTATTAGGCTTGATGTCATGAGGATATGGGAAAGTTACCACGCTATAGGAAAGTAAGTAGTACGTAAGACTGAGTTGAATAGATAAGTAAGCAGAAGTACAGCTTTATTGGGAAGTTCTTTAAGAATTAATAGAGTGATTAGGTCAAATCCAGGAGCTTTTTTGGGTTTCAGTTGTTTTATTGCAACTAAATTTCAGTTGTTTTATCGGATGGGGAAAATGCTTTTGGAGGAAGACCAAAGGGAACAGGACAGTCTAACATACCTATTATTTTTTCCTCATATTGTGGATCTAGGCTCGTAGTGTGGGGAGTAAAGACAGTGGTAAGGAAGGAGGCAAACACATTTGCTTTCTCCCCGTCTGATTTGGCCCAGTTACCATTAGTTTGTCGAAGAGGAGTGGACACTTTATTGTAGGATAGGATTTGTTTGGTTGTTGTCCAGAGTGATTTATTGTCAGTCGTCAATCCTTCAGTGAATTTTCTAAATTTTTGGTTCTATAGTTTCGTAATTCTGTTGTAAGTTGGTGGGTGATGCGGTTCAAGATTGATTTGTCACTAGGGTAACGAGTTCTTTGCCAGAGTTTTTGAGCATTCCGTTTTAATTTAATTCAAGCATACTGTAACCAAGCTTAACTCTAGAGTAATTTTTCCTTTGTATTATGTTTACATACCTGTTTGGTAGATAACAATATCAAAACATTCTGAAGATGGTTGAAGACAACCGAAACATGTTAATAATTTAGGTTAATTTAATTTATGTGTTACATTTAGAATAATTGTAACTTATAATAAATAGTGATGTCTAAAAGTAGCTTTGCTCAAATTATCCATGAACTCAACATTGAAGAAAGAAAATTAGCTAGGAGATTTGAAAACCTCAATAAGAAAAAGGTACGTGCAATCAAGTCAATTGATTTTAATACAATGTATATAAAAGAAGGCCTGCTTCCTACTTTTACTAATATATATATATATATATATATATATATATATATATATATATATATATATATATATATATATTGGTATACTTTGGGAGCAGACCTTCTTTTAAACATACCTCATTAAATATGTATGATACCATTATCATCTTTATGATACCACAAAGATGGAAAAGTAGCAAGTGAAGTAATTGTTATTGTAAATAAGTATTTATTAGAATTGTAAAAAAACCTTGTATAAAGAATCCTTGAAAATGGTCAACGTAGACCGAAACGTCGGACCTGTGTAATATGGAAAATACATTTAAACATAAAAAAATCGGTGAGTTAATTTATATGATACCACAAAGATGGAAAGTAGCATTCGAAACCTTGAAAAGGTATGTAGGAAACATACTAAACTTAATGTTGGCAAGATATTTAATGAGGTATATATATATAAAAAGATTTCACATAAACACGTGAAACAACAATCAATGATCAAACCACAATAAGAAATGGGAAAACAAGACTAAGATCTTTCAACCGTAACAAGCGGTCTTCGTCAGAGTCAAAAACCCAACTGATTCAGTTGGGTTTTTGACTCTGACGAAGACCGCTTGTTATGGTTGAAAGATCTTAGTCTTGTTTTCCCATTTCTTATTGTGGTTTGATCATTGATATATATATATATATATAGTATATAGGCAGTCGTTGTCTGCCTGCGGAGCGACTCGTTTCTATCTTCCTGATGACGAGGACATCGAAATATAGTGGTGAGTTTCTGTTTCATTTCTGAGTTTTCTTTGTGTCAATATAGTTTATATAAGTTATCTTGGCAGTTCAAGTAGGCCAAGTGGCGTAAGGCCCGTCTCTGACGTCTAGCCTAATTTCCCAATGAAGAGTCAGCAACGCTGACTCGCCCAATAAACCCCATAAATAGGCGTCTGGCCCCACCTTCTTCGAAGATCATCTTGAGAAGCCAACGGAGGCGCTGTCACTCGTCAGTCTACCTAGGACCTTTTGGACCACCACGATCTACCTTTGAAGCCCAGCCTGCTTTCCTGTCCACCTGTTTGACGGTCAGGATCTGATACTGCACGTAGCTCAACATAGTCTGGTCTGGCCAAAGCTCCTTTTATTATTAAAGACTGACAATTGTAATTGTGACACTCTCCTTGTAAAATTTCTCTCAGACTTCCCTGTATATGTAAAATAAGTTGTTCATACACAGTATATTTAAAATATTTGTTAATCTATGTGTCCTAATAAATATTAGTTTTAAAACAAAGCCTTCCACTCGACCCAAAAGATAACTGGCACAGTCGATCCAGGACACAAAAGATAACTGGCGCAGTCGATACAGGACACAGTTGGTCACAAGAATTCCAAAGAAGAGAATCACCAACGAAGATCCGAAGGCACGAGAAGTAGAATAATGCAGATTGAAATCACCTACATCCTGTGAGTACAGTTCCATTTACTGTTAAAATTTGAGCTGTCTTATACAGAAGTTAGGATTGTCAATATTGAAGCATTTTTTCCATTTTATACTTTAAATAAAGTATTATTGAATTCTATTGTGAATAGTAAAAACTTTTCTTTAAGAAAAGTTATAAAGAAAAATTATTATATTGATATATCATTCAATTTTATTGAAAATAATTAAATACTTGTCTTCTCTTCAAGAAAGCTATAAAATAAAAAATTTTTTTTTTGATATTATTATTCTGAATTATTATTGAATATTATTCTCAACAAATAATTTTACCAAACATATTGAATTCCTTTGTGTAAATTTATTTGATTTTTATTGTTTTGTTGTTACATTTTTTTTTGTCACACCACACCACACATATACAACATGGCAGAAACTTTAAGGAAAGAATATATTGATATGATACCTGAATTTTCTGGAGAAGCTCCTTTTATTATTAAAGACTGACAATTGTAATTGCGACACTCTCCTTGTAAAATTTCTCTCAGACTTCCCTGTATATGTAAAATACATTGTTCATACACAGTATCTTTAAACTAATTGTTAATCTTTTGGAAATAATAAATATTATTTTTTTTAAAAGAGCCTTCCACTCGACCCAAAAGATAACTTATATATATATTTGTGTATTTTGGGAGCAGACCTTCAATCAAACATGTTTTATTAAAAATTATGCCAATTTTTACTTTTGTTCTTTTCCGAGTTAATTTTTCAAGTTTTCTCACTATATATATATATATATATATATATATATATACAACCGCCCTGTCTTCCTGCGGGACTCTTCGCTCTTCGTACCTCCTGATGACGACGATGGTCGAAATATCGATGTGAGTTATGTCTGTGTCTTTCTGTGTGTTTCCTTCGTTTTGAATTTATTTTATATATATATATATATATATATATATAACTAAAACATGATAGATCGGGATGCGGTCAGTTTCTTCCACTTTCAATTCAAACTCTCATTGCCGACGTTTCGATTTTATTTAAAATCTTATTCCAAAGGCCTACAAACAGAGGAAAACAAGAATTTAATACGTACATTTTTTAAAACACAAACAAAAGAAGTACTCTATGAAAAATTAAATACAATCTTGAGTATTAGGATAACAATGACAGAATAATAAAAAAGAGAAAAAGGAGTCTAACTATAAAAACAAAGTTTTTTACGATGTACTTACACAAGTAGGAGTTGTAAGATTTTAAATAAAACAAAATCTTTATAAATAAAATAATGATTTTGTCTGTACATTGCTTAGAACTGACTCATATCAAGTTTTTTTTACGTTTCATACATTGGAGAAACCGAATCCACCCTTAGAAAAATTTCTGTCGGTTTGTCCGCAAAACTTTGTCACAGGTAAACTCAGCTACCATAAGACATATAAAGCTGAAACTTTTACAGTAGATTTGTGTAGGTCTAACTTAAAATATAGGCTATGAATTGATTGGAAATTCAACGTAGAAGTGAAGTTATGGACGTTTAACGCAAAAATGTTTCTCACAAGTAAACTCAGCCACCATAAGACATAGCGAGCTGAAACATTGACAATGGATTTGTGTGTGCCTAACTTAAAATATGGGCTCTAAATAGATTATTAATTCAGTATAGAAGCGAAGTTATGGGGCTTTTAGCTGTATTTTCCTAACTTCACAGACAAGTTTGTTTTGAAAATGCACAGGTGTGGCAAGTAGGTATTGTTAGTTGATTTTAATTTCAATTGAGCACATGAATATATTGCGTATTTGACATCATTGAAATGGTGTTTCACAGAGTTAAGGATGTACTATCTATTGAGAATAAATGTTTTGTAAACGAGTAATTCTCAGCCCTTAATATGAACAGGCATGAGAAATCAACAAACAAGTTCTTAAGCTATATGAAGCCGAGGAAAGAACTTACAAGTCAGTAAAGAGATTGGATTAGTGATGAAGAAGCAGTTCATTATCTAATTGAATTTCTTGACTGAATTTATTTCTCCTGGACTGCCTGCTCACGAGTAAAAACTTAAAGTAGGAGCACCAATGATGCTGCAATTTATAGCAGTAACAAATTTCATGTTACGAAACATGAGTGACCCAAAAACTGTGCAACGGGACACGACTCTGAGTTCATGCTCTACACAGATATGCCATAGAGGCGGACATAATGACTGGATGTGGTATTGGGGAGTCTGTGTGTATACCACGCATACCATTGATTCTGAGCCACTGTCTGTTTCCATTCAAATGATTGCAAGGTCCCCTCAGAGTCTATTTCGCAATGACGTTAACTAAGTCGCAAAGGGAGACTTTATCTAACGCAGGAATTTAAGTTAACGAGACCAAGTTTTTCTGACATGGTCAACTGCAGGTTACTTGCTCAAGAGTCAGAGGTTTCAACTGATTGTTCTTCCATGAACCTGAAGGACAGACAGCTAATGTAGTGTATACAGAGGCATTTGTTTAACACTGTACTAATAATGGTGTTTTCTACTATTCTATAATTTCTAATTATAGTATTAGTATAATACTATAATTGATATTTTGGAATACCAAGTATAATAGAATTTTTGATTCCGTCAAAGACGGGTACATTTGCTAGTTTTAAATAAAATCGAAACGTCGGCAATGAGAGTTTGAATTGAAAGTGGAAGAAAGTGACCGCATCCCGATCTATCATTTTTTAGTTGTATATCTGTCACATGGTCGAGAATTTATTAGTGTTTATATATATATATATATATATTAGGTTAGGTTAGGTTGCAGTGGCAGTCCCACAAGGGAACACACGTAGGCCAAGCATTGACCCTTTGTGATACCACACAATGAAGATTGATTCTACAGTGGGAGTCCTAAATTTTGCCTAACTCAAATGTATTTAGAGTAGGGATCTTTAACGAGTACCTGACATCGTACAGGCTCGGGACCGACGGTTTAACGTCCTTCTCCGAGGGACGACGTGCTCAGATTTATTCACCTCCCGCTTGAATAAATCGAGGGCCAGGTGAGGATTGAACCCCGGTACTATCAGTTCAGAGGTGAGCACGTAACCACTGAGCTAGCCTCGCCCCCTATATATATATATATACTCAATAAAAAAAAAAAGAGAAAACATAACATAGCCATACAAGACTTACTACTATATTTTGACAGGCGTCGTCATCAGGTAGAAGAAACTCCTCCTTATATATATGTAGGAGTATTATGTAATTGGGATTTGGTCAATTTTCTAAGTTCTAAAATTAAACTCTCGTTGCCGACATTTCGGATTTATTTAAAACCTTTTTTGTAGGTAGAAGTAAGAATTTGTTTAATAAGAAAATTAATTTAACATTATTTAAACGAACTAACAATGTTTTGAATGTTACTATATAGGTATGTAGTTTCTAAGAATTTTTTTTACAGAACGTTAATTTCATATATTTCTACATACGTGAGAGGTGCATACCTAATACACGGGTAATTTAGATTTGCAAAAAGATTAATTTTGACTAGTAAAAGAGTGCAGTAAAAGACTGTAATGAACTTTCTCTACTCTAAAACAACAACCTAGCTACCTCAAAAAGAACTTGATGATTGTCTAGTTAACATTATACTTCAGTCTGCCAGTACATCCACTGTGTTGAACTCTCAAAGAGATGTTTATATGCTTCAATTACTCTAAGGAACAAAAAAAAACACACATAATTGGACATCAATTATAATTCAAAAAAAATTATCACAACTATCCCAAAAATAAATTAAAACATATTTAAAATCCAATCTCCATATAGTTAAAAAATAAATAGTTATGTATATATAATATTTAAAATACTCCATAGTTAGATAATTGTTTGAGGTAAACTTTAAGAATAGATACATATTCCGTTGATTGAAAGATATTTTCATTCATGTTTTCTATTTCTTGTTTTGGAGTAATAAGTTTTTCGAAGTCGACAGCCGCTTCTGGGGGAGACATGAGTACTGGTAGGATCATACATAAGGCAAGTAAAGCAATAAAGGACGTTCTTTCCATTTCTCTTAAGACATCCACCAATGATGGAATCTCCGAGGAGTTGATTCCATATAATGAGAGATTTTCAGCCAGAGAGGAATGGTAGACTTTTAAAAGATGATTCATATGGGACTCTCTTACAGAATGAGCCACGCTTGAATACAGGAAATGGTTTAGATCAAACGCATAAGTTGTGTAGAACGTCATTTGATAATCAATCAATCTGCAACAAGAAAAACATGTATTTTCATATAATACTTTTTTTCCTCACTTTGGTGACTCGCAAATCAGGGAGTTTATTTATCACCTGTTCCCTAACATAGATTACAGATATTCATTAAAAAACTATAATAATAGGAACAATTCTGATACAATATAGACATTTTTTTTATTGTTTAAACCGATCCCATGGCGGGTGATAACGTCAGCCGTTTACCAGCATTTTTTTTGATACATATTCTATATTAGGAGTTCTCAATTTTACCTAACTCAAGTGCATTTCGAGTAGAGATCTTTAACGAGTACCTGCCAACGTACAGGTACTTAACGTCCTGTAACTTACTTAACGTAAGCTTAACGTCCTCTCCGAGGGACGACGTACTCAGATTTATTCACCTGCTGCGTGAATAAATCGGTGGCCAGGTGGGTATCGAACCCCGGACTACCAGACCTGAGGCGAGTACGTCATCCTTAACCTGGCCCTTAATATAGACATTAATGATCAAATAATTAAATTTAGAGAAATATAGCACAAACGGTAAAGCATTTGATACTTAATATTATAAATTATGATAATTATATTAATGATATCCTTATGCTGACTATTTTAGGTCTTATAATAACACATAATTACACTTAAGGGTTATGCTACAATTTGTCTATATCTATGGAATTTATGAATTTTATAAATGTACTAGACAAAATACAAGGAAATACAATTTACTGTTTATGTAAAAGGATCCATTCTTAATTACCACAACTGAACATCCTACTTTATCGGTATCTATCAATGGCGGGGTCCTTCATTTCTTCTTCCACTAAATTGTCTACTTCAACTGGATGAGACCAGTTTTTACATATTCTAGGGGTAGTAATGGAGTGATTATGCGCCTCTAATAGCCTCTAGCACTCAACTCCGACTTTTGGCCTTCGCTAGGTTACCCAGCTAACCTGCTATAAGCAAGGTCAAACGAAAGAGGAGCAGGTGACCAGGGGCTGTGCCTGACCACCTTCGTTTCACATCCTTCCAACTTCCCAAATCCTCTCCTCTTATCCCAGCCTCAATCCAAGGCGTTATGCGATCCGTGACAAAGGGTGAATGATATAGGGGTTACTGTATTATGAACGAATCCTCAAGGGTACCAGGCGACCCCCGTTGAGTAAATAGCCTTACTCCGGTATGCGGTGCTCTGCCAGAGCAGACAAAATGCCACCGATAGAACTTGAGGGTTTTCCCCCTCTATGATACTAAGGAGAAAGAAGTCCGGCGGACATCACCCGGAAGCGCAGAGGGTCCAAAAGATAAGCAACTTAGCTGCTCAGATGTAGGTGCTTCGGGACACTCAACAAAACCTTGGAAAAACCGCTGGACCCAGGAAAAGTGCTGAGCTCCTTGGAGGCGTTGAAGCTAACTGTTGGGGTACTTTAGTACAGAAGGGAAGAAGTACAATAGTTTTTAAGACGCAGTGCTATAGTCACCCTCAAATAATACTTATAATAAATATATATTTTAGAAGAGTTTCTATATTATAAGTTGGATTATAATCTTTATTTTTTTATAAGTTTCATTTGACTAGGAAAATTTAACACCTAATCTTATCTCTAAATCTATAAGCGCCATACCAGTAACAGTAAAGTGGACTCATGAAATTGTGCGGTATCCTCGAATAATTCTCATTATTATCGTTTTAGTTTATTTATATAATGTTATTGTTGTAGGTACAACAGATGTTGACTTTAAGGACTGAAGAATAATATACAATGATTAATAGTGAAAATCTCTCGTACTGGCGTCGACCTGTTTCGCAATTACTTCCACCTTCAGGCAGGGTTTTCAGTAAAGTATGTATTTCTGTCGGGTTATTACATATTTATACATACTTATAGAGAAATTAATTCTAATTAGATTCCTTTACTTATTCATTATATTTCAAATATAGTTACTTCAGTTTTAGTTTCGCATTGCCTATATCATCGTCAGTCGATGATATATTAGTATCTGTCTACTCGTCTTCATCTTTGGTAGTGGTTTAAATAAGTTACAAGTTAGATGGACAATATATTTTTTAATGTTTCAATATTTCTAAACCATCTGTTATTGTCAATCTTAGTTCTTTATAGATATCTCTTTACTGGGTGCCAGGACATGCAGGAATAGAGGGAAATTAACGAGCAGATGAACTTGCAAGGGAAGGTGCTCGGAAACAGCATATTGGTCCAGAACCATATTGTGGTACAGGACAACACACTATACAAGAACTCCTTAGGGAAGAGGATAGAGAAAACAGGGATCAATATTGGGATTCTCTTCAAGGACATAGACAATCAAAGATACATCTCAATCAGTTTGAGAATAGGTAAATCTTGTATTGTATGGAAAGGGGCAGGAATAATCTAAGGATGTTAACCGGATTTCTGATAGTTTGTGCAGATTCTGCAAGGAAGAGGAAGAAACACCGTCGCACCTGCTGGCTGAAATTCAAGCCGCTGTGCTATGCAGGTGCTTCGGGGCACTCAACAAAACTATAGAAGAACTTTTACCGTTGGACCCAGCAAAAGTGCTGAGCTTCTTGGAGGTGTTGAAGCTAACTAGGATACTATAGTACAGAAGAGGGGAAAGACAATAGTTCTTAGGACCCAATACTATAATTATCCTCAATAAAATAAATAGTTTTTTTATGAATTTTGTGCAGCATTTCGAAATTCTCTACACTCTCAGGTTTGTCTCCATATGGTATTAATGATCAAACCACAATATGAAATGGGAATTGATTGTTATTTCACATGTTTATGTGAAATCTTTTTACATGGTATTAAATGATGGAAGAAGATGGAATTAGTTTTGGTATCTTTACATTCATGAATGTGCTCTTTATATGGTCTAATTGAAGCTTTTCCTATTTGTAGTATACAGTACTGTCCACAACAAGCTTAATACAATAAAAGGATCGCAGTTAACAATTAATTTATCAACAAAATAATACATCAAATAATTATTAATTAGAAATAATAATAACCAAGGAAACCTATCCTCTGATAGCAACAATGGATGTACAACATTTACGCATATTTAAACAAATATAACTAAAAAAAATTAAGCATCCCATCAAACGAAATAACAAAATTCAAAACAATTTAAAATATTTCAATCTAGAACAAATATTCACAAGAGAATGGATCAATCAAACTCAATCAAAGCGGAATATACAGTAAACCCTCACTTTTCGCGTATAATGGGACCGAAGACACTCCCGAAAAGCGAAAATCCGCGAATAATGGACGCGCCTTTATAAAAGCCTCTAAAGCTCAAACAACGACCTTCCCAACAGAGAGAGAATCCTAACCTTACTGAATACTGTACTGTGTTGTAAATAAAAATGAAAAACGAAAGGAAAAAAAATAAGAAATAATTAATAAAAAAAATGACATCTGTACCGACTATAAGAGAGAGAGAGAGAGAGAGATAATCATACCCTTAATGCACTGTACAGTAAATAATAATCAGATCAACGGAAACTTCTTTTATATATTCAACTAGAATACATTTTGACCCAGCAAGTCACTGGTTGTTTGATATCTTTCTCGATCGTACAAGAAGAATCCTGTATATTTTCTTCTCTAATACTAACTACTGTACTTTTTCATTACGAGTTGTATTTTTTTTATTTTTTACTGCAATTACAGTTGAATTTTTTTGTATCTTTTTTAATTTTTAATTGAACATTTCAGGACCCCGCGAAAACTGAACCGCGAACTAGCGAGCGATTACTGTACAGGATAAAAGACAATGACTGTAGACAAGGGTATAGAGAATAGAGAGAAAGACTAAGATAACGGAATGGAGAACACAATCAAGCTTTGAAACACAAAAAACCTAATTTCAACTTTTACAATCATTCAATAACTTATGGACTCAAATCTGACAATAATTTCAACTTTTTCAGTTATTCAATAACATTGGTCTCAAATCTGAAAATAATTTAAACTTTTTCAATCATTCAGTAACATACGAGTATGAACTCAAATCTGACAATATAGATCAAATCTGGATAGTTTCAAATGGAAGGACAAGATGGATTTAGGAGGTAGATTGTATATTCTTCATTAATACACTTTTATGTAAAAATACTTAACAGAGAATTATTAAAACCACAGGGTGTTTTCAATATGAGCAGGTAGGTCTTTTCTTAAGCCAGATAGCATATAACAGGAGAATAAGAATCACGGCATAATTTGAACTAAAATAAATATCATTATAAACAATAATTTTTGTCTAAAATTACATAATGAATATTTTTTTAAAATTGCATTAAATTATGTTAAGAGTATCATTCGATTTATCATTAATACGTTTTTCTCTAGGATATAAAATAAGAAAATTATACATCAATGTTTCTCAAACTTTTGTTTTTTATGAGTCTCTAAATATGTTAACTTTCAGCCACATCGAACATCATGTGATGGAATTGTAAAACATATTACAAACTCAAAAACTCATATTTTTATTCCGAAATATATTGTTTAATTGATCAAAAAAGATAAAAAAGACATTGATCAAAAGATATGTTGTCTTCTTAAGAAAAGATGATTTGAAATTGAAAAATATATTTAATAAAACTTTTGGCCACGCACGAAAGCATACATATACAAACAACATTGAAAAAAACTTTTAAAAAAGGACTTTCAGAACCTTAAAACATTAAAGCAATCAAAATCTCGCGATCGCTATACTTTACTTATATCAAAGGAAAAATTCTGCAAAAGGAAAAATATTCAAAACAATGGATATTGTTTGAAATTTACATAATTGTTTTCAGGTCCGATATAAACTCACAGGTCTTGAGAGAGAAGATAAGGAAATTATCTTCAAATTCTACTTCTTAATCCCCAAGAATGTGGCAAATTGGAATAAAATCAACATTTTTTTGTTTTGTACATAACAGATAAATAACAAGCTTAAAAAACATGATGCATGTAATTTCAATTTTGATAATGCCATTGAGACAGTTATAGTATTACCTCATACTTTCTGGAACCAACTTTTTTCGCCCATACTTGAACAGAATATTTGGTGCCCAAAGATCACCGTGATTGAGTACATTGAACCTGGTCTTGTCCAGTTTCCCTAAATTCTTCATTCTATCTGGAATGCTTGGCACAATTTGACCCAACCGCATACCAATCTCGTTCCTATAATACAAAAGTGCGAACATTTATAAATCAACAACAATAATAATAATAATAATAAGGCAAATTTACTTAACAAAAATATCACCACATTATACGAAGCATTCATAGAAAAAAAATAAGAGCCGAGTTTATTACATATTGTTTTAATAATAGGCTTGTATGAGAAATTTTACAACAAGAAATGAAATAATAACAAAGTTTTTAGAAACCATATTATTATTACTATTCTTTAATACAGTACATTGGCACTAATAGGTTTAATCCACTGTTTCATTCTACAAATATGAATTATTATATACCCGCAAATATTGTCACTAGGGTAACCAGTATTTATTAAATTAAAAGTATTGCCACCAAAGAAAGAGATAAACTTGAGGAAGAGGAAGATTACCTCTTGTGTTAAAATACACACAATTAAATTGTTCACCTATTTCTCCAAATAGCTTTCCCAGCTTATATCCGTCTTCCATTCGTCAGGAACCGAGTGTAATAACTCACCAAAAGATTTACTCATTAACTCCATTTATTCTACAAAGGATACAAAACAAAAAAAGTAACGTTTCGGTCCTCTTAGAGCAACTTCACTGTGTAACTATTTATAACATCAATTATAAACCTACTTACTAAATTAAAATTACAAAAGATCAATATTATTAACTACAAAAAAGATAAATCTATTAGGTAAACTTAACAAGTTGGAAGGTTGCATGAGGTTCATGCCTTCAATGTAGTCAGTTCACGCCAATGTCCCTAAAGTCTCCAGGTTCTGCAATTCTGGGTTAACAAACGTGAACAAAGACTGCAAATGTTTTAAAATTGAAATTTCTAGCAGAATTACAGAAAGTTGGAAAGCATGATGATCTAGACACGAATTAAAAAAATTTGGAGTGACCTAAATTCAACTTTACTATAAGTAAACTTAATATCAATCGTCTTGGAAATCATTATAAATAAAATAATGATTTTGTCTGTACATTGCTCAGAACTGACTCATTTCAAGTTTTCTTTACGTTTCATACATTGGAGAAACCGAATCCACCCTTAGAAAAATTTCTGTCGGTTTGTCCGCAAAACTTTGTCACAGGTAAACTCAGCTACCATAAGACATATAAAGCTGAAACTTTTACAGTAGATTTGTGTAGGTCTAACTTAAAATATAGGCTATGAATTGATTGGAAATTCAACGTAGAAGTGAAGTTATGGACGTTTAACGCAAAAATGTTTGTCACAAGTAAACTCAGCCACCATAAGACATAGCAAGCTGAAACATTGACACTGGATTTGTGTGGGCCTAACTTAAAATATGGGCTCTAACTAGATTATTAATTCAATACAGAAGCGAAGTTATGGGGCTTTTAGCTGTATTTTCCTAACTTCACAGACAAGTTTGTTTTGAAAATACACAGGTGTGGCAAGTAGGTAGTGTTAGTTGATTTTAATTTCAATTGAGCATATGAATATATTGCGTATTTGACATCATTGAAATGGTGTTTCACAGAGTTAAGGATGTACTATCTATTGAGAATAAATCTTTTGTAAACGAGCAATTCTCAGCCCTTAATATGAACAGGCATGAGAAATCAACAAACAAGTTCTTACGCTATATGAAACCGTGGAAAGAACTTACAAGTCAGTAAAGAAATTGGATTAGTGATGAAGAAGCAGTTCATTATCTAATTGAATTTATTGACTCTGAATTTATTTCTCCTGGACTGCCTGCTCATGAGTAAAAACTTAAAGTAGGAGAACCAATCATGCTGCAATTTAGTAGCAGTAACAAATTTCATGTTACGAAACATGAGTGCCCCAAAACTGTGCAACGGGACACGACTCTGAGTTCGTGCTCTACACAGATATGCCATAGAGGCGGACATAATGACTGGATGTGGTATTGGGGAGTCTGTGTGTATACCACACATACCATTGATTCTGAGACACTGTCTGTTTACGTTGAAATTATTGCAAAGTCCGGTCAGAGTCTATTTCGCAATGACGTTAACTAAGTCGCAAAGGGAGACTTTATCTAACGCAGGAATTCAAGTTAGCAAAACCAAGTTTTTCTCACGTGGTCAACTGTAGTTTACTTGCTCAATAGTCAGAGGTTTCAACTGATTGTTCTTCCATGAACCTGAAGGACAGACAGCTAATGTAGTGTATACAGAGGCATTTGTTTAACACTGTACTAATAATGGTGTTTTCTACTATTCTACAATTTCTTATTATAGTATTAGTATAATACTATAATTGATATTTTGGAATACCAAGTATAATAGAATTTTTGATTCCGTCAAAGACGGGTACATTTGCTAGTAGAATATATAATGTCTCATTTCAGCATAATGTAAACGTCTAAATGGGTGATGTTTATTAGTCTTTCATTCCTGAGGTAGTACAGATAGTGATTGGTCGAATTATCAATATATAAACTTATGTTTGTATATCACACCGTGAAAATAAGAAAAGTGAAAATTTCTTAATAGGAAATAATCTCCTACAAGAGAACATGGCTATTGTTCAAATAGCCAGTGGATTTTTTACATCGTTTACTTCATCTCCTTCTTCATTGAATGTTTAAGTCAAATTTTCAAATTTAAAACAAGAAAATACTCTTATTTCCCTGAAAAACATCATAATCATCGGAAAAAATGTCCTTTTAAGATAATTTACAATTAGGGATGCACGATAATTACGTTTATTAATCATCAAATGAAAGATTTCAATTTTGAATTATGTTTTACATTTTTGGACAATTATTGTACTGGAAAATTTATGGCTTCTTAGTATTTAATAAAATCATTCTCCTTCCCCTTTGTCAAAAGTCATATATATCAATTTCCTCTGAGTGAGTGTTATCTTTTTCCTGCCTACTGTACTCTGTTATAAGGTTGCTATGAATGTATATTGAGGAAAAATATATTAGTAATTAGCTAGTTTACATACTCAAGTCAAAGTTAAAGCCAGCTATTCAATATAATTTAAATCATTTATAGCTGTGAGGTTCAAAATATTGAAAATAATAAATATGAACTATTACACACTAGAAAAGTAAAAAAACTGGATATCTGTCAATAAACATAACTCCTCTTTCTTCAAGAAAGTGTCTATTCGTCACATTTCAATATCATGGAAAGATACTACAATTCACAAAGATAAAGTAATTATAACTGATATCAAGTTTTGGCCATGAGTGCAATATATACATTTATTAAAGCATTTTATGAGACAAATCCATAATACCATGGAAGACAAAGGAAATTTATTTATGTTTATTGGCGGTGATTTTTTACATATAAAAATATTATTCCTCTTATATCTCATATAGGTCAAATTATTTAAATTTTTCCATTATAAACATTAATTTTTTCTCAGTCGATTAACTCAAAAAATTTCTAAGTCAATGTAAACAATGTAAAAAATATCAAAAATTCGACAATTAAAGCAGTTGATACCTTGGTTTAGGATAAACAAACAGTTTTTATAGCTTTATTGCTCTTTGCTATGATTGAAACATCATGCATTTTTTTTATAAATTCCTTATTTTTTGTTCCATTTTTGGTCAAATTTTCATGATTTTTTAATGAGCTGTTTAGCGTTAAAAAAACATTTTCTAAAAACAGAAATCCTACTTTAACGCCCTTTTGGTAAATGTAATTTTAAAAAAAAATATCAACTCATTCTCCACATAATGTTCTACTTTTAGGCATAGTTTCATTTTGATCCATCAAACAGTATGCCTTGTATCGCTCTCACAAGCTTTGAGATTGAATTATAAGTCAAAATTTTTACATTGTATTGAAAAATAAAATATTTTCCATTGTTTTAAAATTCTGAATATAATTTTCGTTTGTTCCATTTGTAATGCCGAAATTTCAAAACTCTAGAGTTGGCAGTTTAGAAGAAAAAAATGTTTTCTAAAACCCGGTTTTTGGCAAAAAAAAGTGACTTTCCCGTCATTCATAATTTTTCCCGAACAATAGAGATCATCTAAAATATGAGGCCCATTTTTGTATAAAATATCAACTTGATCCATCAAAGATTCTGGACCGTATCATGGTAAGAAGCAATGCTAACACACTCACTCACCCACAAACACACAGACGTCGTCGCAAAAACATCATAAAACGACTTTTGGGGCCTCAAAACATATAATTCCGTCAAAATCTCGAGATTGATTTTTTTCACGATCACTATACTTATTTATAGTAAAGTAAAAATATGTGTTGTATTAATAAATGTTCAATATTAACAGGCTTATTGGAATCAAAACAACATGCTTGACACAAAACAAGTTGCAGTCGGTGAACTTCAACTATGTGCCTATGTTACCCATCAATAATCTTACTCGTATATCAATCTTAGATCATATGGCAGGATTGATTTCAAATGTTTGCATTAATTCAACTATGAACAAAAGTTGAACTCAAGGATCTATAATTATTCGAGCTGTGTTCTTGGTGAGTGTTACTTTTAAAAATGTAAATTGGTGCTATTATAGAATGCTACCTACCTTCGAATTTGTTATTTACCATTTACGATAAAATTTCTTAGTAAACAACTCAAAAATTCATCAGAAGTATGCTAAGAAGAAGAAAAAAATCCTTTAAATATTTTATTTAGAAAATTCAACATTTACAGTGATTGTATATCGCAAAGATTGACAGACTGAAAAAAGAGAAGTACCTCAACACTATTTACAATCCCTTGGAGACCATTACTGTTGGAAAATTCTGTGGAAACACGATGATATATTTCCAGCATTTTTCAACGATGTGAGATGTGTTTACAAACAGTAATAGAATAAATTTTGACGGTATATATTATACATGTTACTTCTTTTAATTATGTAAATTTTGTTTATGTTTGTATTAGTTGTAAAATTTTTGCGTAATGAATGTGAATAATTTCGAACAAATCTATCTCCTATAAACTCTTTATTATTTCGGGTTGATTGATATCTTAATGGGTGGTAGATCGCATACTGTAGTATAAAATCAAATGTAGGTAGCATACTATAGTAGCTCCTGTAAATTTTCTCTTATACTCAACTGTAGGCTTAATCCATTGCTTTCCACAATCTAGAATTATGAATTATTATAGGCCTGCAAATAATTTTCACCGGGGCAATCAGTTTTTATTAAATTAAAAGTAGTGCCACCAAAGAAAGAGATAAATTTGATGAAATATCAGTCCAGTAAGGAAGCAGAAGACTACAGAAATGCTTATGATCTCATGAGAGGAAAGAATGATACGGTAGATACTATACTGGGTGGTGGATATCATACTATTCTATAGTATAAAATCAAAGGTAAGTAGGGTACTATAGTAGCACCTGTAAATTTTCTCTTACACTTGATGAAAGTACCCACATTCCTACCATGAATCAACTTGTGATAACAAGTAGGAACTACGATTCAAATTTTAGAAAAAGTTTTGAATAAATATCCACATTTAATTGATGTAACGGATTATTAAATATTGAAATATAATGAATAGACGCTTTCGTTCTATATTACAAAAGTGATACTAATTTTAAGCTAATTCTTGAAGTTTTCAAGAAGTTTGATATTATGTTTACTTATAGTAAAGTTGAGTGCAGACCACTCAAAATTTTCAAAGAAAGTTTTCAATATCTTTTACTGTTCTTTTTTGGATGGCAAAGAATTTTATAAGTATTAGATAAACGTGGTACAAAAGAAAATGTACAAAACACTTATACCAATATACACACTGCAAACAGACATATTGAAGGCCTATATATTATCATGTTGTTTTTGAAACATAAATGTAATAAAATTACCATTCAGGTCCCCAATCGCGAAGAATGATGTGAGATATTGTTTGAAAGGAAGCCTGTATATAGTTCTTGACCATATCTGAACTATGAAAGAGAACGTGTTCAAGGTGAATGGAAGGGTCTATAATCCCGTTACGAACCAGAGGAACAGACATGGCATGAAAGCGAGCAGCCTGCTGTAGCACTAAGCAGGATTGTTCGAAGGTGAAACCATTGATACGGTCCCCCAGTTCATAACCATAAACCTGAAAAAACAAATAACAATTTAAGCAATGCATTACATTAATACAGCATTCATTAATTGTGTGATCTGTTATAGTGTGGTATTTACTCATATTGGGGAAAGTATTAAGTCTCTACACAAACAAGTTTATTATAAAAACTAACAACGCGTTTTGAACACTAGATGTTCTTCTTCAGGTTACATCTGCTCTGCTGGGGTAGTTAATCGGTGGGTGAGACCAAGCAAGGACTCACCCACATTGCTTGGTTTCACCCACTGAATAACCACCCCTACAGAGTAGATGTAACCTGAAGAAGAACATCAAGTGTTCGAAACGCATTGTTAGTATTTTATAATACACTAGCAAATGTACCCGTCTTTGACGGAATCAAAAATTCTATTTTACTTGGTATTCCAAAATATCAATTATAGTATTATACTAATACTATAATTAGAAATTATAGAATAGTAGAAAACACCATTATTAGTACAGTGTTAAACAAATGCCTCTGTATACACTACATTAGCTGTCTGTCCTTCAGGTTCATGGAAGAACAATCAGTTGAAACCTCTGACTCTTGAGCAAGTAACCTGCAGTTGACCATGTCAGAAAAACTTGGTCTCGTTAACTTAAATTCCTGCGTTAGATAAAGTCTCCCTTTGCGACTTAGTTAACGTCATTGCGAAATAGACTCTGAGGGGACCTTGCAATCATTTGAATGGAAACAGACAGTGGCTCAGAATCAATGGTATGCGTGGTATACACACAGACTCCCCAATACCACATCCAGTCATTATGTCCGCCTCTATGGCATATCTGTGTAGAGCATGAACTCAGAGTCGTGTCCCGTTGCACAGTTTTTGGGTCACTCATGTTTCGTAACATGAAATTTGTTACTGCTATAAATTGCAGCATCATTGGTGCTCCTACTTTAAGATTTTACTCATGAGCAGGCAGTCCAGGAGAAATAAATTCAGTCAAGAAATTCAATTAGATAATGAACTGCTTCTTCATCACTAATCCAATCTCTTTACTGACTTGTAAGTTCTTTCCTCGGCTTCATATAGCGTAAGAACTTGTTTGTTGATTTCTCATGCCTGTTCATATTAAGGGCTGAGAATTACTCGTTTACAAAACATTTATTCTCAATAGATAGTACATCCTTAACTCTGTGAAACACCATTTCAATGATGTCAAATACGCAATATATTCATGTGCTCAATTGAAATTAAAATCAACTAACAATACCTACTTGCCACACCTGTGTATTTTCAAAACAAACTTGTCTGTGAAGTTAGGAAAATACAGCTAAAAGCCCCATAACTTCGCTTCTGTACTGAATTAATAATCTATTTAGAGCCCATATTTTAAGTTAGGCACACACAAATCCAGTGTCAATGTTTCAGCTCGCTATGTCTTATGGTGGCTGAGTTTACTTGTGACAAACATTTTTGCGTTAAACGTCCATAACTTCACTTCTACGTTGAATTTCCAATCAATTCATAGCCTATATTTTAAGTTAGACCTACACAAATCTACTGTAAAAGTTTCAGCTTTATATGTCTTATGGTAGCTGAGTTTACCTGTGACAAAGTTTTGCGGTCAAACAGACAAACCGACAGAAATTTTTCTAAGGGTGGATTCGGTTTCTCCAATGTATGAAACGTAAAGAAAACTTGAAATGAGTCAGTTCTAAGCAATGTACAGACAAAATCATTATTTTATTTATAAAGATTTTTTTTTGTGGAGACTGAATAATTTCCCTAATATAAATACAGCATAATTAATTATATTTGTTCTTCTGAGTTTTCTTTATTCATTTAGTAAACAGTTTCATTTTTGATGTACTTGATATTATTAAACAAAATCACAATAAAAACAAGTGACTCTGTGATCAAAGAAATCACCACTGTTATTAATGAAAACATAAATGACTGGCAGTAGTAATTTTCATGAATGTTCAAAGGTTGTCTGGGTTATTTTAATCAAACCATTGCTCAGTCTGCAACTTTGTTGAGCTTATAGTTGTTTGTGTAAGCAGTTATCTCAAAAGGTCTTATACTCTACTCACATTTCCATTAAATAGTGCAGGTATTATAGCATTAGAGATATTATTTACGTATATCATTGTATATAATATAGTACATTTATATTCCTGGATATGTAAAATACTAAGATTGTCTGTTGTCCGCTTCAGAAATAAAACTGGAGATATTTAGATACAAAGAAACATATGGATATTATATAATTATTGTATTACACAAATAAATGAAACATCAATTCAAGTCATATACACAATCAAGCATATTTAAAACAGACAAAACTTTTATTTCAGTAAATTGAAATATTTCATTTATTTAGAAATAATATTTGAAATTTATTTATATAAATTTATATAGAAATTTATTTGAAATAATATTACCTTAGAACATTCGTATTAAGCTGACATTTGTGTTTGAGTTTGTATTCCTGAAATTGTTCATTTTAAACCTCTAATATAATATACATAATGTCTAGTTATATTTTTGTATGTTATATTTTTGAATGTTTGAATTATTTCCTTTATGTCCTATGTTTTATAGGCCTATAACAAAGTTTTAAATAAAAACCGAAGCGTTGGCAATGAGAGTTTAATTTGAACCAGAAAAACTGACCGAGTCCTGATAAACTTTAATTTTGTTTCTATTTTACGGTCAATACTTTTATCAATATTTATATATAGATAAGAGATTCAATAATATATCGACCGTTTGATAGAATAGGTGTGTTCTCTAATTTGTAGGCCTATGAAAAAGGTTTTAAATAAAACCGAAACGTTGGCAACAAGAGTTTGATTTTTTATCCTGGAAAATTGACCGAACCCCGATTAGAGAACACACGTATATAGATAAGTATATACAGAATAGATTACCTTCAGATCCTCAATTATAACCTCAGAATTTGGAGTATAATGGATGAGCCTGGGCCAGAAGACATCACGGTAATCCTTCTTCTCCCCCATGAGATCTTCCATTGCTGGCAGAACAATGTCCATAACCTAAACATACAAATATACTCTATTTATTATTGTTTGCTCCCTTGAATACTCTGTTAGAGCTATCCTCGCAGAATTATTTTGTAATATTGCTTATCTGTTTACAATTGTGTTTGGCCTTAATATTTAATAATAAATTATGTTTAAACAACATATGGTTTTTATAAAAAAAAATAATACTGGCTATTTTTCGTTTTTTTTATTACTGTTATTTTGGTGTTTTATGGTTTGGTTTTTGTCTTTTTTTTTGTTTTCTGTTGGTTGATATTCCATGGATGAATTTGTTTTCACTACCTATGTCATTAATAAATTGTTTTTAGCATTGAAAATGCCAATTTTTTGGCTCTTTCCCTTATTTGATACTTCATGAATATTTTTTTATGAATTGCTAATTTTTTGTTCCATTTTTGGATAAATTTAATGAGCCGTTTAGCGTCAAAAAAACATTTTCTGAAAACAGAAATCGTACTTTAACGTCTTTTTGGTGAATGTAGTTTTGAAAAAAATTATCCCAAATCATTTTCTATATAATGTTCTATTTTTAGGCATAGTTTCATTTTGATCCGTCAAAGGGTATGGCTTGTATCGCTCTCACAAGATTTGAGATTGAATTATATGTCAAAATTTTTACATTTTATTAAAATAAATATTTCCCGTTGTTTTAAAATTCTGAATATATTTTTCGTTCGTTTCATTTGTAACCTCAAAGATAATGCCAAAATTTCAATACTCTAGAGTTATCATTTTGGGAGAAAAAAATATTTTTTTAAAAAACGGTTTTTGGCAAAAAAAAGGGACTTTCCCGTCATGCATAATTCTTCCCAAACAATAGGGATCATCTACAATCTACACTATGGGGCCAATTTTTGTGTACCAGGTGCTGTACTCTGATATTCGTTTGCTGTAAATGTATATTTAAAAAAATATATATTGGTAATTAGCCACTTTTGCATTCTTAAATCGAGTTCAAAGCCGACTTCTCTGTATAATTTTAAATTTAAAAGCTGGAAGCATGAAATTTTTAAAAATAATGGTATAAACTATTAGACTAGAATTGTGAAAAAACTGGAAATTAGACAAAAACATAGAAACCATTCTATAGGACATAAAAGTTCATTCTAAAACGTCAATATTACCCAATAATAATGTTATTCATAAACGTAAAAAAATCAGCATCTGAAATTAAGGTTTCAAGAATCGTGCAACATATAGATTGATTAGAACAATTTGTTAGAAAACCCACCATACTATAAAAAGGATCAGAGATTATATGCTTCATATCCTCTACTGTTGTTGACTTTTTAATATACAAATTTTATTCTTCTTACATCACATATAAGTCGTTAAATCATTTAAAAATTTTCATTATACCTCTAACATTATATTATATCAGTGAATTCACTGAAAAAATGTTAAGTCAATGTAAACATTGTAAAAAAATATCAAAAATTCGACAAGTATAGCAGGTGGTCCCTTAGTCTAGGATAATCAAACATTATAGCTTTTAAGCTCTGTCCCGTAATTAAAACTTCATGAATATTTTTTTATAAATTGCTAATTTTTGTTCCATTTATTGACAAATTTTCATGAGTTTTTAATGAGCCGTTTAGTGTCAAAAAAACATTTTTTGAAAACAGAAATCGTACCTTAACGCCCCTTTGTTGAATGTAATTTTAAAAAAAATGTAATTTCAAATCATTTTCCATATAATGCTCTATTTTTAAGCATAGTTTCATTTTGATCCGTCAAACGGTATGGTTTGTATCGCTCTCACAAGCTTTGAGATTGAATTATAAGTCAAAAGTTTTACATTTTATTGATTAAAAAATATTTTCTTTTGTTTTAAAATTCTTAATATATTTTTCGTTTGTTCCATTTGTTACCTCAAAGATAATGCCAAAATTTCAAAATTCTAGGGTTATCAGTTTAGGAGAAATAAATGTTTTCTAAAAAAAGGTTTTTGGCAAAAAAAGTGACTTTCCCGTCATGCATAATTCTTTCCAAACAATAGGGATCTTTTTCCCTATGAGACCCATTTTTGTGTAAAATATCAACTTGATCCATCAAAGATTCTGGACCGTAGCGTGGTGAAAAGCAATGCTAACACACTCACTCACCCACCCACACACACAGACATCATCAAAAAAACTTCATAAAACGACTTTTGAGACCTCAAAACATATAATTCCGTCAAAATCTGGAGATAAAATTTTTTCACGATCACTATACTTTACTTATAGTAAAGTAAAAAATAATTTTTTATATTTAAAAGTCCTTTTAGGATTTGTAGTCTTCCAGTAAAGTAAAAGTTCACAGTTATTTTTGTTATATAATTCTTAAATAAGGTAAATGAAGGTTTAAATAATTTTAAGAACTTGGTTTAAACCTGGTAAACTGATGAATTACGTATTATATGTTAGTCAACTCAGTCAGACGGTAGATTTATATACCTGTCTGATATATATTTTTATTTATATTTATATTATTAAATATATTATATATATTTTTGTATCTAATTTCACAAAAGCAGTTGTTTTCCTATCTGCTAAACATAAAACTGGTGTTACAACTTTATCAGATGCGGTGCTGCCATCTGGAGAACTTTTGAGTTTTATCAGGCAAGGTTACTAACCTTATCTCAGTGATAACAAAACAAGAACTGAAATATCTCTTTTTTTTCTTTAATGCACCGTTAATATGTTAAGAAAGTTCTAAAAGAGAATATAAACAATAAAAAGAGGTAATAAACCACTAGTACATCCTTTGTGTACTGTTTACAAGAAAAACATTTGCCAGTTTAGTTTAAGAGAATAATATTTTGATACAGAAGTCATTTCTAGGTCAAGTTTAGAGCACTTCTAAACATTCCATTTCGTGGAATTATAGGAATTAAGGAATTAAAGAGTGATAGCTATAATGTGAACAAATCACCTCTATTTCACGTTTGAATGTACCAGTATCGATGAGCCATTTGGTAGTATTTGGAGAACCTTCTGGAAGTCTTTTGACAATGACTGATTTGGAGCATTTTCGACCACTACCAAGTACTACATCCATTCTAACTCTCATAACACTGCTTGAATAGTTGTCACCCTGAGCAGAGGCCTGTTCTTCTTTAGCTGAAATAACTCGTTCAATTCTACGTTTCTTTTCATCTGCCCTAAGAATCGTCTCTAGACGTGCTAACTCGGCAAGTGTATCCATTTTATCCTCCGCTATAGAGAAGAAACTAAGCTGTCCAATTCCCCCACCCCCACCTCAAGTATGAAACCTTTCAAAAATCATTGACCCCAAGTATTAACAGTTAACTCAAAGGAATACAGTCATAACGAACTGAGAACTTGATAACTTACTCCCAATTAAACAAGAAGGTTACAATAAAATTCGATATACATACTTGCAATAAATCGATCCAATGTTTAAACTAAGTATTTAAATACTTTAAAAACTGCTGACATTATATAATCAAATTGTGATATACATGATTCTAATTTGTTTAAGTACTTCACATATCTCATAATACATTTATTGTGCTTATAATTTTATAAAATTTTAGTGAATACTAATTTCGAGTAATTTTTTCGATCTATTCAATCTGTACTACTATCAACTTTTCAAATTACTTATATGTTCCTCTCCTTTTCATATTATCTTCATTACCATCATCTCGAATTATGTTTTTTTCCAAAACGAAATATATAGAAATGAAACTATACCTTTTTTTGAATCTGAGACAATAGATATATTCACTTTGTTACAATTAAGTATATATATTTATTTGATCAACACTGATGTAATTTTTTTTTCTAATTTACTACAAATAAATTATAATGATTTTGAAAAAAATGTGTGCAGATGGGTTAACGTATTTTGAAGTGTCCTGAGTTCATTTTTGATAGTCTCAATTTACTATAAGTTAAGGTTTGTTGAGAGTAAATTTTAACTATGCTAAATAATATACAATATAGATATAATGGAAACAATTGATTTTGAAATTTTGACGGATATATACATTTGGCTGTGCAATGAATCTGTTTTATTGAATATTTCTACTTTACTTCAAGTAAAGTATAGTTATCATGGAAGGCATTCATTTTGAATTTATAATGGGTTTACGCGTTTTCACATTTCATAATGTTTATTAAGCACTTGTTCTCTTCAAATGATCAATCCATGATAAAAATAAAACGAAGTTTGCATAATTAGTTAGAGATAGCATTAAAAAGGATAACTATTTATTCCACCTGCATTGTTTGTATTAATTATATAAAATCAGTAGATGTGGAAGTAAGCAATTTATTCTTGCTTTTCAATGTTAAAATATTAATTATTAATATATTAATTATCCATATTATTAATGAAATCAGTAACAATATATCGATATTATACACTATTGTATAAAAAATGGTAATACTGCAATAAACTCCCTACAAGTAGGGATACTACTTTGGAGAGAAAAAAATCCATATTTAATCGAATTAATGTATATTCAAAGAATTTGAAATAAAAATGTCCATAACTATTGCATTTATTATAAAATCTAGATTTTAAATTACATAATAGTTAAAAGAAAATCTAAATATATAGTCTTCTAAACAAAATAATTTTTCTATTATTCCCTTCATCGTTTGCTTATTCTAATTTTATAAACTCTGTGATATGATAACCAAAAACACATTGACTGCACAAATACTAAGTTATGCATTGATAACACTTCTCTTTACATAGCTTACTGCTAATAATTCTCTTTATGATTTGCTTAATCATATTATTTATGTATATATTATGTATAAAAGAGTGTTTTTATAAAAAGTAGAAACAATTGCTCTTAATTAAGGATAAAGAAACTATATTGGAATATAATCAACTTTATTATAAATTCAACTATTATTAGAAATAATGAACTATAAAAATATAATAATCATCTATTTTAATTTGGCTATCACGTTTTGCTAATTGGGATTATTTTTTTAGAACGGGAAAACATTTGGAAGGTTATTTGAAAGGACCGGAATTCAGGAACGAACAGAAAAAATGTAAGGTTAGTAATAATTGAAATCTTATATTTCGTACATTATATTTAAAATACAAATAGATGTTCATGAATCAGGCTCGAAACTTTACCCAATAACTTAGATCTGTTACACTCATAGATATATATTCTGATTCAAATAAAGAAAATGTAATAGAATTAGTCATGACAGTTACTGGATTATAAAATGTTGGATTAGATGGAGTTCTATCTATCTAAAAATAATGAAATAAATAATTAATTAAGAACAATAGTTTCTACTTATTATCAATAGAACCTTTTATGAATTTTGGTTATCTTTTAAGTGCTTTATTATATTTAAACAAAACTATTATACACAAAATCTGTAGTGGTTTACAACACAGCAAATCCATTGACATTTCAATTATTTATTCCAATGAAACTCCTCCATTTTTTAATTGTTTTAGTTTTCGTTTGGTGAAATGGTAAAAACATTCAGCTGACAATATAATAAATAACTATGTTATTTTTAATTTGTCAAACTTTATTTTAAATGGAATAAAGGTTATGTAATTTTTTGTTGGTAATATCTTAAAATATGAATAATTTCAAATGATAAATGTTCAATGATTATTATTCCCATTTTAAAAGGAAACTTATTTCTATTAAATTACTTATTTAGAACCCATAGCTGTTAATAAATTTAAGTTGAACAGTTAGACAAATTATCTCAAGTGGAACATAGTCTTTCTTTTGTATTATACTCATTTTTAAAATATTAAAACATTTATTAAATTGTAGTGTCAATTTCTCACACAAAGATAGAACTAAATATAAATTGGAAGCGACTTGAACAACCAGAAACCATGAAAAATTAGTACTTCTATTGATATAAAGGGCCTTTCCTATGATACAACGTTATCTACATGAAATAGGCCACATTTCCACAACAAGGACTATATATATATATATATATATATATATATATATTGCAGAGACTCCAACCGTCTCTGTACCAGTCCGCTTAGTTTCCCTCTCTTATCTCTCCTGAAGATGGTAAGTGTGTGACTGTAAGACTGTAAGTGTGTGTTTTTAATTCCTCTATGTTTCTTTATGTACATTGAACTATATATATATGGCAGTGTTGCTAGACTTTACTAAGCTTCAATCTAGATCCATAACCTGCCGACAACGTGTATTCATTCACTTTCTCTCTGACGACGTGTTGGACGAAAGGTCTCAGAGCGATTACCTCCTTATCTTTTGTGGTGAGTTACTTGAATATTTACATCACGAGTTATTGTGACAACTTTGTATATATATATAAAACTAAAGTTTATCGGAACTCGGTCAGTTCTTCAGGTTCAAATTAAACTCTCATTGCCAACGTTTCGGTCTTTATTTAAAACCTTTTTCATAGGCAGAAGTATAAATTTTGAAACAGAAAAACTAAGTATTACATCCTCAAATGAGGAGAGGCCAGATCCACAAATCTGGTGTACGAGTACCAATGCAATTATGGAGACTGTGAAACCCAAAAACCCTCATACATTGGAATGACTACAACTACACTCTCTAGAAGACTGACCATGCACCTGATATCTGGAGCCCCCAAAAAACACACAGAGCAAGTCGACCATACAAAGTTAACCAGAGAAGCGCTTGTGGAAGGAACTAGAATAATAAAAAAAGAACAGGACCAGCATAGACTCAAATTAACATAAGCCATACTCATACAGAAAACGAAGCCACATATTAATATCCAGATAGAAAATAGTGAGAAAGTGTTAAAACTATTTTGATCAACCCCAGGTCAAGTGGGACCTCTCCAGGTAGAGGCAAAAAACTCCTAAGCAGGTCACTCATTCCAAAGGATTTAGAAAAACAACTTTATTCCCTCAACATATTTCACTTCCCTTATATAAAGGAACAATCTATTTCAAACACAGTTATGTCTTGATAATGGCTGAGGACAGCAGAAACATGGACTCATGTAACATGTCGACTATCAGAAGTATATTATATACTGTTGATATAGTAACAAGAACTCTATTCAGAAAACTTGAGAAACTTATTAAGAAGCAAGTTTCAGCAAAATATGGTCATATTTTTAACAATGTGTGTTTACAGGAAGGACTGCTACCAAAATTTACCAATATATATACACTTATTATTTTTATTTTCGTTGGAAATACGATCCGAAGGTGACAAATATAGTTTAATGTAGAAAAAGAAACAAAGAGAAATTAAAAGTACACATTTACAGTCTCTAATTTTCGGTTTGAACCGTCTTCAGGAGAGATAAGAGAGGGAAACCAGCACACTGGTACAGAGACGGTTGGAGACAAACAATGTTGCCACATACGCGCCCGGTCACAGAGAATAAGGTAGACAAGAATCAATTTATAATTAAATTAAATTAGTGAAATATGAAAAAATAATAAATAAATAAAAAAAAATTGAGGGAGGAACAGAGAAATTGATACATAAATAAAAGGTCGGACTAAGCAAACATAGCTTTGTTTAATTTTATTACGGACCAAGCTAACATAGCTTTGTTTACTTTTATTACGGACCAACCTAACATAGCTTTGTTTACTTTTATTACGGACCAAGCTAACATAGCTTTGTTTACTTTTATTACGGACCAAGCTAACATAGCTTTGTTTACTTTTATTACGGACCAAGCTAACATAGCTTTGGTTACTTTTATTACGGACCAAGCTAACATAGCTTAGTCCGTACTTTTATCAGTTTCTCTGTTCATCTATCAGTTTATTATAAGTTGAAAGTAATAATAAGTTACCTTTTCTCGATTTATATTTACATCGTTATGGGCACAATCTCAAATATAGTATTTTTAGAAAACCTACCCATGTTTCTTCTTATGTGCATTATTTCTCCGCTCATCCTTCAATTGTTCTAAAATCAGGAGAGACCTAGACTCAACTTTACTATAAGTAAACTTAATATCAAACTCTTGGGTATATAATATATAATGTCTCATTTAAGCATATTATAATCGTATATATGGGAGATATATATTAGTCTTCCATTCCTGAGATAGTACGTCACAGAAATAATGGATATACAATCATTAGTATAACTACAGCAGTAATTATGAAAAAGCAAAGTGAACATTTGTTTATATGAAATAATTTCTTACAAGAGAGCATTGCTTTTGCTCCAATAGCCCATGGATCTCTTACATAGATTATCAGACCTCCTTCTACATTTAATACTTAAGATAAATTTTCCCATTTAGAACTTGAAAATATTTTTAGTATTTTAAAAACATTACAAATGTTTTATCTGAAATGTCAAAACATATATGAAAAAATGTCGTTTTCAGATAATTTTTAATTTAAGATGTAGGATAATTTCATTTATTATTTTTAAAAGAATTTTTTTAAATTCTGAATAATGGTCTACATTTTTTATCTTTTATGCAATTATTATACTGGGAATTTCATGGCATGCTAGAGTTTTTTAAGAACTCACTTTTCTTTCCCTTAGTCAAAAAATCATAAAAAAAAATCTGGAGTGGCCTACACTCTACTTTACTATAAGTAACTCAATGTCAAATTTCTTGAGTATATAAAACATAACGTATCATTTAAGCATAACATAAATATCTAAATGGGATATAATTATTAGCATTGCATTCATGAGGTAGTACAGATAGTGATTGAAGGACATATCAATTTATAAGCTTATTTTTGTACATCACAAATAATTTATTATTTGCAAATAGTTTCATTAGTATAACTACAGCAGTAATAACATTTTTGAAAAACCAAAGTGAACATTTCTTGATACGAAATATTATCCTACAAGAGAACATGCCTATTGTTCAAATAGCCAGTAGATTTCTTACATCGTTTACGTGACATCCTTCTACATTGAATATTAATGTAAAATTTTCAAATTTCAAACAGTAAAATACCCTTTTTTTCTCTGAAAAACTTCTTAAACAGCGAAGAAAATGTTGTTTTAAGGTGATTTGTTAATTAAAGATGTACGATAATTGCAGTTATTAATCTCTAAACGAAAGATTTATATTTTGAATTATCTTTTACATTTTTGGTTTTTAACAGAATTATTATACTGGGAATTTTATGGCTTCTTAGTATTTCATAAGATCATTTTCCTTCCCCTTTGTCAAATAACATATATACGAATTTTTTTTTAATGCGTGTTATAATTTACCTGCACAATATTATTCCTCTTACATCTCTTGTAAGTCAATAATATATTTTCATTTTTCCATTAGAAAGATCAATTTTATCTCAGTGGATTCACTCAAAAAATTTCTAAGTCAATGTAAACAATGTAAAAAAATCTGGAGTGGCCTACACTCTACTTTACTATAAGTAACTTAATGTCAAATTTCTTGAGTATATAAAACATAACGTCTCATTTAAGCATAACGTAAATATCTAAATGGGATATAATTATTAGCCTGTCATTCCTGAGGTAGTACAGATAGTGATTGAAGGACATATCAATTTATAAGCTTATTTTTGTACATCACAAATAATTTATTATTTGCAAATAATTTCATTAGCATAAATACAGCAGTAATAACATTTTTGAAAAACCAATTTGAACATGTCTTGAAACGAAATATTATCCTACAAGAGAACATGCCTATTGTTCAAATAGCCAGTAGATTTCTTACATCGTTTACTTGACATCCTTCTACATTGAATATTAATGTAAAATTTTCAAATTTGAAACAGTAAAATACTCTTTTTTTCTCTGGAAAACTTCTTAAACAGCGAAGAAAATGTTGTTTTAAGGTGATTTGTTAATTAAAGATGTACGATAATTACAGTTATTAATCTCTAAACGAAAGATTTCAATTTTGAATTATCTTTTACATTTTTGGTTTTTAACAGAATTATTATACTGCGAATTTTATGACTTCTTAGTATTTAATAAGATCATTTTCCTTCCCCTTTGTCAAATAACATATATACGAATTTTTTTTTAATGAGTGTTATCATTTACCTGCACAATATTATTCCTCTTACATCTCTTATAAGTCAATAATATATTTTCATTTTTCCATTAGAAACATCAAATTATCTCAGTGGATTCGCTCATAAAGTTTTTAAGTCAATGTAAACAATGTAAAAAAATACAAAAAAATCGACAAGTATAGCAGGTGATCTCTTAGTCTAGAATAAACAAACAGTTTTTATATCGTTATTGCTCTTTCCCGTAATTGAAACTTCATGATTTTTTTTTTGTGAATTGCTAATGTTTTGCTCCATTTTTGGTCAAATTTTCATTTTTTTTTAACAAGCCGTTTAGCGTCAAAAAATCATTTTCTGAAAACACAAATCGTACTGTAACGCCCCTTTAGCGAAAGTAATTTCAAAAACAAATATCTCAATTCATTTGCCATATAATGTTCTATTTGTAGGCATAGTTTCATTCTTGTCCGTCAAACAGTATGGCTTGTATCGCTCTCACAAGGTTTGAGATTGATTTATAAGTCAAAATTTGTACATTTTATTGAAAAAAAAATATTTCCTGTTGTCTTAAAATTCTGAATATATTTTTCTTTTGTTGCATTTGTAACTTCAAAGATAATGTCAAAATTTCAAAACTCTAGGGTTATCAGTTTAGGAGAAATAAATGTTTTAAAAAAAACGGTTTTTGGCAAAAAAAGTGACTTTCCCATCATGCATAATTCTTCCCAAACAATAGGGATCTTCGTCTAAATGGGGCCCATTTTTGTTTAAAATATCAACTAGATCCATCAAAGATTCTGGACCGTAGCGTGGTAACAAGCAATGCTAGCACACGCACCCACCCACGCACCTACCCACTCACCCACCCACCCACTCACACACAGACATCATCGTAAAAACGTCATAAAACGACTTCTGGTACCTCAAAACATGTAATTCCGTAAAATCTCGAGATCGAATTTTTTCACGATCACTATACTTTACTTATAGTAAAGTAAAAAATCTGGAGTGGCCTACACTCTACTTTACTATAAGTAACTTAATGTCAAATTTCTTGAGTATATAAAACATAACGTCACATTTAAGCATAACGTAAACATAGTTAATGGGTTAGTTCCACTGAGGTTAGTAATATTAGAATTAGTAATAATACATTCCGTCATACCTCGTAAAGTCTCTGTTAGAGACTTTACGAGGTATGACGGAATGTATTATTACTAATTCTAATAACGTAAAAATCTAAATGGGATATAATTATTGGCCTTTCATTCCTGAGGTAGTACAGATAGTGATTGAAGGACATATCTTTTCATAAGCTTATTTTTGTACATCACAGATAATTTATTATTTGCAGATAATTGCATTAGTATAACTACAGCAGTAATAACATTTTTGAAAAACCAAAGTGAACATTTCTTGTAATGATTTATTCTCCTACAAGAGAATGGCTTTCGTTCAAACAGCCAGTAGATTTCTTACATCGTTTACTTGACATCCTTCTACACTGAATATTAAAGTAAAATTTTTAAATTTAAAACAGAAAATACCATTTTTTTCTCTGAAAAAAATCTTAAACTGCGAAGAAAATGTTGTTTTAAGGTGATTTGTTAATTAAAGATGTACGATAATTACATTTATTAATCTCTAAACGAAAGATTCAGATTATGAATTATCATTTACATTTTTGGTCTTTTATAGAATTATCATACTGGAAATTTAATTCTTTAAAATAATAATAATAATAATAATAATAATCTTCTTAGTATTTAATAAGATCATTTTCCTTCCCCTTTGTCAAATAACATATATTCGAATGTTGTCTGAGTGAGTGTTATCATTTTCCTGCACAATATTATTCCTCTTACATCTCATATAATTAAATAACCAATTTAAACTGTTCCTTTATAAAATCAATTTTATCTCAGTGGATTTGCTCAAAAAATTTCTAAGTCAATGTAAACAATGTAAAAAAATATACAAAATTCGACAAGTATAGCAGGTGATCTCTTAGTCTAGGGTAAACAAAGAGTTTTTATATCGTTATTGCTCTTTCCCGTAATTGAAACTTCATGATTTTTTTTTTATGAATTGCTAACTTTTTGTTCCATTTTTGGTCAAATTTTCATTTTTTTTTAACGAGCCGTTTAGCGTCAAAAAAACATTTTCTTAAAACACAAATCGTACTGTAACGCCCTTTTAGCGAATGTAATTTTAGAAAAAAATATCTCAACTCATTCTCCATATAATGTTCTATTTATAGGCATAGTTTCATTCTTGTCCGTCAAACAGTATGGCTTGTATCGCTCTCACAAGGTTTGAGATTGAATTATAAGTCAAAAATTTTACATTTTATTGAAAAAAAAATATCTCCTGTTGTTTTAAAATTCTGAGTATATTTTTCGTTTGTTCTATTTGTAACCTCAAAGATAATGTCAAAATTTCAAAACTCTATGGTTATCAGTTTAGGAGAAATAAATGTTTTAAAAAAAACGGTTTTTGGCAAAAAAAGTGACTTTCCCATCATGCATAATTCTTCGCAAACAATAGGGATCTTCGTCTTTATGAGGCCCATTTTTGTGTAAAATATCAACTTGATCCATCAAAGATTCTGGACCGTAGCGTGGTAACAAGCAATGCTAACACACGCACCCACCCAAGCACGCACCCACCCACACACACACAGACATCATCGTAAAAACGTCATAAAACGACTTCTGGGACCTCAAAACATGTAATTCCATCAAAATCTCGAGATCGAATTTTTTCACGATCACTATACTTTACTTATAGTAAAGTAAAAATTTACTCTGAGGGAATGTTAATTTTTCCCACGTGCTGTACTCTGTTATAAGTTTGTTATAAATGTATATTGAGAAAAAATATCTTGATAATTAGCCACCTTTGCAATCTTAAATCATCATCACAGCCAACTTTTCTGTATATTACTTTACTATAAGTAAAGTATAGTGATCGTGAAAAAATTCGATCTCGAGATTTTGACGGAATTACATGTTTTGAGGTACCAGAAGTCGTTTTATGACGTTTTCACGATGATGTCTGTGTGTGTGTGGGTGGGTGGGTGGGTGCGTTGGGTGGGTGCGTGGGTGGGTGCGTGTGTTAGCATTGCTTGTTACCACGCTACGGTCCAGAATCTTTGATGGATCAAGTTGATATTTTACACAAAAATGGGCCCCATTTAGACGAAGATCCCTATTGTTTGGGAAGAATTATGCATAATGGGAAAGTCACTTTTTTTGCTAAAAACCGTTTTTTTTTAAACATTTATTTCTTCTAAACTGATAACCCTAGAGTTTTGAAATTTTGACATTATCTTTGAAGTTACAAATGCAACAAACGAAAAATATATTCAGAATTTTAAGACAACAGGAAATATTTTTTTTTCAATAAAATGTAAAAATTTTGACTTATAATTCAATCTCAAACCTTGTGAGAGCGATACAAGCCATACTGTTTGACGGACAAGAATGAAACTATGCCTACAAATAGAACATTATATGGCGAATGAGTTGAGATATTGTTTTTTGAAATTACTTTCGCTAAAGGGGCATTACAGTACGATTTGTGTTTTCAGAAAATGATTTTTTGACGCTAAACGGCTCGTTAAAAAATAATGAAAATTTGACCAAAAATGGAACAAGACATTAGCAATACACAAAAAAAAATCTGGAGTGGCCTACACTCTACTTTACTATAAGTAACTCAATGTCAAATTTCTTGAGTATAAACACATAACGTATCATTTAAGCATAACATAAATATCTAAATGGGATATAATTATTAGCATTGCATTCGTGAGGTAGTACATATAGTGATTGAAGGACATATGAATATATAAGCTTATTTTTGTACATCACAAATAATTTATTATTTGCAAATAATTTCATTAGTATAACTACAGCAGTAATAACATTTTTGAAAAACCAATGTGAACATTTCTTGAAACGAAATAGTATCCTAAAAGCGAACATGGCTATTGTTCAAATAGCCAGTAGATTTCTTACATCGTTTACTTGACATCCTTCTATATTGAATATTAATGTAAAATTTTCAAATTTGAAACAGTAAAATACTCTTTTTTTCTCTGAAAAACATCTTAAACAGCGAAGAAAATGTTGTTTTAAGCTGATTTGTTAATTAAAGATGTACGATAATTACAGTTATTAATCTCTAAACGAAAGATTTATATTTTGAATTATCTTTTACATTTTTCGTTTTTAACAGAATTATTATACTGGGAATTTTATGGCTTCTTAGTACTTAATAAGATCATTTACCTTCCCTTTTGTCAAATAACATATATACGATTTTTTTTTTAATGAGTGTTATCATTTACCTGCACAATATTATTCCTCTTACATCTCTTATAAGTCAATAATATATTTTCATTTTTCCATTAGAAACATCAATTTTATCTCAGTGGATTCGCTCAAAAAATTTCTAAGTCAATGTAAACAATGTAAAAAAATACAAAAAATTCGACAAGTATAGCAGGTGATCTCTTAGTCTAGGATAAACAAAGAGTTTTTATATCGTTATTGCTCTTTTCTGTAATTGAAACTTCATGATTTTTTTTTTATGAATTGCTAATTTTTTGTTCCATGTTTGGTCAAATTTTCATAATTTTTTAACGAGCCGTTTAGCGTCAAAAAAACATTTTCTGAAAACACAAATCGTACTCTAACGCCCCTTTAGCGAATGTAATTGTAGAAAAAAATATCCCAACTCATTGTCCATATAATGTTCTATTTATAGGCATAGTTTCATTTTTGTCCGTCAAACAGTATGGCTTGTATCGCTCTCACAAGGTTTGAGATTGATTTATAAGTCAAAATTTGTACATTTTATTGAAAAAAAAATATTTCCTGTTGATATAAAATTCCGAATATATTTTTCTTTTGTTCCATTTGTAACCTCAAAGATAATGTCAAAATCTCAAAACTCTAGGGTTAGTAGTTTAGGAGAAATAAATGTTTTAAAAAAAACGGTTTTTGGCAAAAAAAGTGACTTTCCCATCATGCATAATTCTTCCCAAACAATAGGGATCTTCGTCTAAATGGGGCCCATTTTTGTGTAAAATATCAACTTGAACCATCAAAGATTCTGGACCGTAGCGTGGTAACAAGCAATGCTAACACACGCACCCACCCACGCACCCACCCACCAACCCACCCACCCACCCACCCACCCACACACACACAGACATCATCGTAAAAACTTCATAAAACGACTTCTGGGACCTCAAAACATGTAATTCCGTCAAAATCTCGAGATCGAATTTTTTCACGATCACTATACTTTACTTATAGTAAAGTAAAAATTCATGATGTTTCAATTACGGGAAAGAGCAATAACGATATAAAAACTGTTTGTTTATTCTAGACTAAGAGATCACCTGCTATACTTGTCGAATTTTTTGTATTTTTTTACATTGTTTACATTGACTTAGAAATTTTTTGAGCGAATCCACTGAGATAAAATTGATGTTTCTAATGGAAAAATGGAAATATATTATTGACTTATAAGAGATGTAAGAGGAATAATATTGTGCAGGTAAATGATAACACTCATTAAAAAAAAATTCGTATATATGTTATTTGACAAAGGGGAAGGAAAATGATCTTATTAAATACTAAGAAGCCATAAAATTCCCAGTATAATAATTCTGTTAAAAACCAAAAATGTAAAAGATAATTCAAAATTGAAATCTTTCGTTTAGAGATTAATAACTGTAATTATCGTACATCTTTAATTATCAAATCACCTTAAAACAACATTTTCTTCGCTGTTTAAGAAGTTTTTCAGAGAAAAAAAGAGTATTTTACTGTTTCAAATAAGAAAATTTTACATTAATATTCAATGTAGAAGGATGTCAAGTAAACGATGTAAGAAATCTACTGGCTATTTGAACAATAGCAATGTTCTCTTGTAGGATACTATTTCGTTTCAAGAAATGTTCACTTTGGTTTTTCAAAAATTTTATTACTGCTGTAGTTATACTAATGAAATTATTTGCAAATAATAAATTATTTGTGATGTACAAAAATAAGCTTATAAATTGATATGTCCTTCAATCACTATCTGTACTACCTCAGGAATGACAGGCTAATAATTATATCCCATTTAGATATTTACGTTATGCTTAAATGAGACGTTATGTTTTATATACTCAAGAAATTTGACATTAAGTTAATTATAGTAAAGTAGAGTGTAGGCCACTCCAGATTTTTTTAAATTTAAAAGCTGCGGTGTTCAGAAATATGTTCTTACGAGCTTTCAAATTGTGTAGTGATGAGTCCTTAATGAAGAAATTGAAAACATTGTTCAAATTGCTTTATGATTAAGATATTCAAGATCCCTGATAAAGAAAGTATTGAAAGAAATCAAAGAATCCTTGAGAACGAGAATTAAGAAAGAACCTTTCACAAATAGAAATCTTTTGGTTGTTCTCTTTAGTCAACCTCTAAAAGACATCCCAATATTTTGAAAAAAATCTGGAGTGGCCTACACTCTACTTTACTATAAGTAACACAATGTCAAATTTCTTGAGTAAATAAAACATAACGTATCATTTAAGCATAACATAAATATCTAAATGGGATATAATTATTAGCATTGCATTTGTGAGGTAGTACAGATAGTGATTGAAGGACATTCCAATTTATAAGCTTATTTTTGTACATCACAAATAATTTATTATTTGCAAATAATTTCATTAGTATAACTACAGCAGTAATAACATTTTTGAAAAACCAATGTGAACATTTCTTGAAACGAAATATTATCCTTCAAGAGAACATGGCTATTGTTCAAATAGCCAGTAGATTTCTTACATCGTTTACTTGACATCCTTCTACATTGAATATTAATGTAAAATTTTCAAATTTGAAACAGTAAAATACCCTTTTATTCTCTGAAAAACATCTTAAACAGCGAAGAAAATGTTGATTTAAGGTGATTTGTTAATTAGAGATGTACGATAATTACAGTTATTAATCTCTAAACGAAAGATTTATATTTTGAATTATCTTTTACATTTTTGGTTTTTAACAGAATTATTATACTGGGAATTTTATGGCTTCTTAGTATTTAATAAGATCATTTTCCTTCCCCTTTGTCAGATAACATATATACGTTTTTTTTTTTAATGAGTGCTATCATTTTCCTGCACAATATTATTCCTCTTACATCTCTTATAAGTCAATAATATATTTTCATTTTTCCATTAGAAACATCAATTTTATCTCAGTGGATTCGTTCAAAAAATTTCTAAGTCAATGTAAACAATGTAAAAAAATACAAAAAATTCGACAAGTATAGCAGGTGATCTCTTAGTCTAGGATAAACAAAGAGTTTTTATATCGTTATTGCTCTTTTCCGTAATGAAACTTCATGATTTTTTTTTATGAATTGCTAATTTTTTTTTCCATTTTTGGTCAAATTTTCATTAATTTTTTAACAGCCGTTTAGCGTCAAAAAAAACATTTTCTGAAAACACAAATCGTACTCTAACGCCCCTTTAGGAATGTAATTTAGAAAAAAATATCTCAACTCATTGTCCATATAATGTTCTATTGATAGGCATAGTTTCATTTTTGTCCGTCAAACAGTATGGCTTGTATCGCTCTCAGAAGGTTTGAGATTGATTTATAAGTCAAAATTTTTACATTTTATTGAAAAAAAAATATTTCCTGTTTTTTAAAATTTTGAATAATATTTTTCGTTTGTTCCATTTG